>OZ010738.1:23570898-23880898 GCA_963932295.1 Tipula lateralis | reverse complement strand
CGTTCAAGAACTTTTACCGATAGACTTTAGTAAAAGATTGGAATTTTGTAATTGGTTAATTGAAAAGAATTTTGACGATGATAGGTTTGTGAAACGTATTCTTTGGACGGATGAATCTCAATTTACAAGAGACGGTATAACAAACTTTCACAATCTACACACGTGGGCTTCTGAAAATCCACATTCGAAAAATCAAACATCCTTTCAGCATCGCTTCAGTGTAAACGTATGGGCTGGTGTAATTGGCGATAATTTAATTGGACCATTCATATTACCATCTACATTAAATAGCGAACGCTATTTACAATTTTTAGAAAACGATTTACCACTGCTCCTTGATGATGTTCCACTTGCAAGCCGATTCTTGCATACATATCAACATGATGGTGCACCTAGTCACTGCGGTATAATTGTTAGAAATTTTTTAAACGAAAATTATCCAAATAATTGGATTGGAAGGAATGGTCCAATTGAATGGCCTGCAAGATCGCCCGATCTAACTGTGTTAGATTTTTATGTATGGGGAATGATGAAGGCACTTGTATATACCAAAGAGATAGAAACAAAAGAAGAACTAATTCAAAGAATACACACAGCGGCTCAACAGATTAAGGAAGAATTACCAAGAATTGAAATTACGAAAGGTATACTTAATCGAACATTAGCCTGCATTCAGCAACAAGGAGGACATTTTGAGCATCTTTTATAAATTTTTATAGTTGTTTTATTATGACACTGAATTAAAATTAATTTTAAAAACATTCTAATTGTTTTTTTTTGTTTAGAAAATACGGTTTTTATAAAAAAAAATATAGTATTAAATAAATATTTAGGGAAGTACATTTTAATATTTGTGTGTCGTGTTTTCATTCTTCGTCTCATAAGTAAAAAACTATAACACATGGGTACAAATAATGTATTGGGGGATTGTAGAGAAGATCATAGCGGATTAAAATTAAGTAAAAAAAAAAAAATTTATTAGGGCATTTTTTTGAGAAAAACTCAAATTTATGAAAAAAAATATCATTTTTTTTTTATTTTTTTAACTTTAAAACGCCATAGCTCTTAAATCGATACAGATGCGAGATAGCCAATGAGATCTTAAATATAGCCTATTTAGTTGTCCGTCAAATGAGACTATGTTAGTTGCTGTCCGATAAAAATTTTGTAAGTTACAGCTTAATATCCGCTTGTACTTTTTTTCCGAACCAAATTTTTTAAACGCGCTGTATCTCAAAGAATATCAAAAATTGACCTCCCCCCCCCTGCCATACGATTTTTTTCATGAAATGAACCAAGGAATCAGCCCGAAACGGATCAGCATCCCAATCGGGGACACCCTGTATATATATATATTTATTTATTTATTTTCATTGCTAATGTTGCAAATTGCTGTCTCATTGATTTCCAAGGTCAGTGAAAATTTCAGTTCAGAATGTGCACTTTAACTGTTATTTCAAATGAAGCCAATAGGCAACTTCCTGTTCCGATAGAAAAGACGCCAAGAGAAATTCAATACAAATTCCATTAATAAGCAAATGCCACCATTGTTCACAGCGTCCATTAAAGTTGCAGAGCATTTGTGCAAACAGTTAAGGCTAATGTTTCGATGCCCCATTGTGCATTTCTCCTGTCAACTGCAATATTGGATTTTAAGTTTGGCGACGCACGCGATGCATGATATTCTGACCTTTCGTCTGTTTTATTTGATCCACAAATCATTAGAATTCGAAAGGGATCATGTGGATATGACAATCTGGAATAGTATTCGAATTTAATGCGGTGATGACTTAATCTGTAAGACACATCTCGCGGTTAGCTGCACAACCATACAAGTTATTCAAACGACATCGGATCACAAACATTTACCAACAACAATCGAAGATAGTAATATTTCCATGCAGAGTGTAAAAGCAACCCAGAGCGTCTGAAGCTAATGTTACATGAAATAATGCAAGACGCAAATGTCAAAGGATAGATAAGGTTTGCCACCAACGACAGCCATTGAAAGTTAGCTGAAACAATTCTCGATAGTCAGCTCTCCACTTAAACACAGCAATCTATAAGACTTAGTGACAATGATTTGGAAGAAGCTTTGCATGGTGATCACCGATAATCCTACTTATGAATGATTTTTCCCTAAAGCGTACTATAAATAGCCTCTCTCGTTTGAAATCTATGAATGTATCACCTGGTGTACATCGCGAGATGTTTCAAAGCACTTGGAAAAAATCATCCGTAGTGACTGACCGATTTGGTAGTCACCGATAATTTCTTCCGCCAGAAGAGTAGTATTTTGTATAACGCAGGCATAAGTTCATTTCGCCATACCAATTGAATAAGGTCGAAAAGACAATCGAACAAAGTTAGCCCTCCGAACATCAAGAGCTCTGAATTAATGCAATTAACTCCAGGCAAACGCGGTTTTTCGTTAATCTCTGCATGACCATACCACCTGAATGATAGTTGGCCGAGATCTTAAGGTATGGTGCAATCCGGTGACTCCTTTAAAGAAACCACGTGAGTTGCGTTCATTGCTGAGTTGTTGTACTCTAAAGATCTTAGCCTTCCACCATTCGCGCTTCTTCTGCCTATCAATTCGCCTAGCTGTCCTCCTAGACCGAGGCGTCTTATTAGGTTGAATTAAAACTAAGCAATTTTTCTTTAAAATATTTATTATTTTATGCCATTTCAATGTTTCTTTACTGATAAATATAACACTTTTTGAATTCCTCAATTTTTTGACGACACACGGGACAATGGGTCACCGAAAATCCACATTTCACACACGTATATATGTGCATGCATGGGAAAAATATACAATTCAGTTCTTCATTCAAACAAATACCACATTTTTTTGCATATTGTCGTTCCAAATTATCATTGTCATCCTGCTTTGTCGATACCGTCCCATTTTGATCATCAATATAACTTGTCGTCTGACATGATTTGCCTGAAAATTTGGCTCGTACACTTTCAATTATTTTTGGTGTATTACACTTTTGTACATATTCACAATCTTCGAAACGATGAATGTGCTGCTCCCACGGATCCCAACTAATGTCCCAATTTTCTATTACACCGCCACAGCAAAAACATTTGGTTTGGTCACTTTTTGCCAAATAAAAAAATCCAGCATCGCTTAGGTCACTCGGTGTTTGTCTCATCGCTTTTGGCCAATCGTTGAAACTAATAAAACGTTTCATATATGATCGAAAGTCAGGATGTAAGACAGCATCGGGACCGGTTAAAGTGATTTCGTCTCGACCGTTCGATGTTTTCACAATGCAAGATAGAGGTGGCAAGTGATCTTCGAAATTCGGAAGTATCGGTTGATTTTGAGATCGACGTAATAACAATGGACATCCGGGCGATATGAGTACATGTATGTTAAGGGGATGGTCACCTAATATCCAACCATATTTTTCTGCACCACAAAATGCACACTTAACTAAATCCTGACTTCCAGTAAAGTACCAACCATATTTGGCTAATTCGTACATACTTATCTCGGTTCTTGTCCATCTTGCAAATGTTTGCAGTCGATCATTTTCCAAAGTGTAGTCGACTTTTCTCAACTGATTATTGTTTGTTTGGCATGACATTTGTTTATCCTCAACACAATTTGTAAGTTAGTTGACCTGTGAAAGATATAGTTAGATTTTTAGATTAGAAAATGTAAAAATATTAGGCGCCAAAACCTTATAGACTACAAAAATAGCAAGTTCGAATACATTTACCCTAAATTCTTGGTTATAATAGTAAAATCTAATGAATTAAATATATAAATTATAAGACCACTCCGATCGCTGCCACTGCCGATGAAAGAAGAAACGATCTTTAAGATGAACTTCAATGCATCTACTATTGACTATCTCATCGTTGTATGGTAGCATGTAATGTAAAGACAGACATCCCCAATGTATATGGATAAGATATAAAAAAGGGACGAGCAACAATCTCAACCTCAAATGATACGGCAGGCAATGCAAAACCAAAGTGAGGAAGTATTTTTCATGCAAGAACCGCTGGTAAATGAAATGAATGAGAGTGATATCGTACATTCGTTTGAAGAGTAATCTAATTTTTTGTACCTTTACAATATAGCAACAAGGAGATTACAGCGGCCAGCCTGGAAGTTTTAGTTTGGATGAAAAGACTGAACCGAATAAGGTTGGAAGCATACTAGAAGCACTAACATCTTAATTTGTAATGATAGGCAGGAACCCACTTCTATCACAAGCATTAAAAGAGAGTTACTAGATGGTACTCTAGTATCTATTTTTCGCATGATCTGTTTAATCAGAGTATCATACGGTAATGCGGTTGGCCTTCAAAAACCATGGAACAACTGAGGAAGTTACAGGGAATGCTAGAGAAATTTTTACCAAGGAGGGAGCTCCGTGATTTCAATGACAGTGGAGGAGCGGTATTGTAGATATAAATATGTAGGTCAAGTCAGTTTATATAAAGAACGCGAACTATCAAAGTGCACATATAAAAAAGAACTAAGGTATTCATGAAGGAAGTGCTCGAGATAAAATGGAAGCGATTTTCAAAATACCTTCTTATAATTGGGAATCCCTAGAACTTTTAGTAAATGCCTAGTCCTTCTCATAAAAACCCATTTCCCGGAAGTTCAGAGACTCACGAGGAATGCAACACCAACCAACCACGCTACTCGGTATACACAGGAGATAAAGATAACAGTTTACGCAACATGTGGAAGTTAACAGGTTACCAACCCTATAAAGCAGTCGGTCCTGACCGGCTCATAATAGCAGAACTGCAGAACAACTCGGAGTTTTTTTCGCTGGCTGGAAGTCAAGAGAAGGTTGGAAACTATAATTGAAGGTTTCACTAACGTGAAGATAGAGGAAATCATGTTTAAAAAAGCAGAGTGTTTAGAAAAACACCGAAAGGTGACGCACCACCACCCAAACACTGGAATATGGTAATTAATGTTTTAATATTGTATCTGAAAACAATCAAGGAGCACATGCAAATCCCTTTCTAAGCTGATCAGCAGATGCGGTTTGGGAGTTAACCCATCACAGAGCTGTTGTTTTAGCAGGGTCTCCGTCATGTATGGAGTGGTATAAACCACAACCTGTGTGCTTCTATTTGGGGCACTAAGTACGTCTCCTACTTTAGATTTGGAAATTATATTCTATCTTCTCATGGTGGACATATTCGGTATACTGAAAGGGACCTACACGGTCGTGACACTGCATGCAATAGCTCAGTGGGAACGTCTTCAAATTGAAAACTCGATTGAATCACGAAATTGGTGAATCGTGATTACACTACATCTGTTTTATAATTCAAAAAGGATTTTCACGATGTATCCCTCTAGTGAAGGGTGGAAAGGTGGATTGGTACCGGAAGCTCAAGATTGGAAATATTTGCAAATGTAGTGTAAAGAGAACTATTTGAACATTTTGAAACTTCAAAATTAGTAAGTATACGGAGACAATATATGAACGAGATCGGCAACTGCAATGTAATATTCTTGACCTTAAAGTCGACACCATTGGATGACTCATGACGAGCAATGGGGTATGCATATAGTGATAGTGAAGGTTGTTTCTCATTATGACTAGTAAGACTGGGGCTGGAAAAACGTGATTTGCAACGTATATTTAAGAATTAAGTCAACCGATTAAGTCATGGCAAACAAGGTTAATCCTTGACTAAGTGATAAGTGAAAAGTAGAATAAATATTCCATACATGTAGCTTTGAACATAACAAGGTTGTTATTGGATTCTGACCAATGTGAAGTTAAGGCAATAGGGGTTGTATTGATGAACCGTAGAATCTTGAAATTATATTGGTGTTCAAATCGCTCTGTTGATGTCTGGGAAGACATGTACATGGAATCGAGTAAGAAACACAGGTATTAGTATTTTAAGGACCAAGATATGCAATGAAGGCGTTTAATTGGATGTACTTTACTCAAAGAGTATAATAAAATGCGAATTTTGATTAATTATATGAGCATCATATAGTATCAATCTTATCACATTGAAAGATAACAAACAAGTAAAACAATGCCATACTATCACTAATGCCATAGATGATTATGTACAGTGATGAAACAGCAAAAATATTTTTGGATGGAATGTACGAGAATACATATTCATAAAACAAGTATGACAAAGTAAATACTTACCGATTAAGCACAATAATAATTTTAATTAAATTTGTATAGTACAGAACGATTGCTGAACTGTCACTGGAATATCGGTTTTTACTCAATGATTATTAAAAAAATATTATAGTTTTTGACATTGGTTATCGAATAAAATATGAGATGCCCGCCCTTTAAATTGAACACATGCAATAAACTTTGTGATGGAAATAGAATTCAAGCTACATAAGTATTCGTGTATAAATTTTTTTTTTCAAAGCGTTACGACGCCATCAAAACGATACAAAACCACTCAGAGACGTTATATCAGAATTATGTGTTATAAACGATTCATAATTGGAGTTGAATTCGTTAGTTGAGCAAATGTAACTTTACTCAAACGAAAAACATTCAGGGTAGCTTATGTTGAAACGATAGGAAAATACTGGAGATTTAACAGCAAGCCCAGGAAATTACCTAATGTTGACAAGTCATGCCAACCCACAAAACGATCAGTAAATTTTTCGAACACCCGAAAGCCACAATATCAAGTTCACACCCAAATGATATAACAGTAGCACAACAAAAACTGCTACCAGTAATCTCGGCTACCGGGACAACACTGAGAAACTATTAATTGCTGGTGAAAACCAAACGAAGAACGCAAATTTAAGTTACTCCTATATCACCAGGATACAACGGATAGCATAAGAAAACATGAGGACGAAAGAATTACGAAGAAAAAGACAATCTCAAGACTTCAGAAGAACCGAACCGGATTACGAACTTCCATCAACGTAGCGGGAAGTTACAACTGGTATTCAGAAGCTGAAACAACTGGAGAGTTATCCCACTTGTAAACCCAGCAATCCAACTACATTGCTAATCTATAAAGCGCCATCTGTTGAGAATATTACTAGCCAGGTACACAAACAAAAAACAACTACTTTATTCGATATATGTTCTCCATTTGAGTTTTAGACAAGCAGTGATAAGCTCAGGTTCCAGGAGCTTTCGTGTATGGCTATGTATACGACCAACAAATTCATACGTATTCGACTTAATACTGATTCAACGTTGCTTTCACTCCTTCACTATAAACAGTATAGTGATGAATTATATGGCGTCATCGCATGAGCAATGTTATATTATTAAAACCACTTTTGTGCCACAATAAGGGGGATAACCACAAAATGTTGGAGTAAAACAAATGATCTTTTTACGATCAGTGAGCAGAAGGAACTAAGACACCCATCGGAATGTGAACTAATTCGTCGACATATCTAAACGTGTGCTTGGAGCTAACCGGAGGCGATTACGAAGATAATAAGCGATTTACTTCCGGATATTGGCATGGTTTATTTATAGATACTCATTATCGCTCGGGAATATTTTCAAGATAATTTTAGTAACATTTTTTTTTATTTTTTATTAATAACATCTTACTCATCAATTTTTTGTTTAATTAAAATAAAATAAAACAGTTAAATTCTTAATAATTTAATTATTATTAAAGAATTACAATTTTTATAATTTTCGAATACAATTTTCATATCAGACTGGAAAATGGTCACAAAATCATCCTTTGTATAGTGAAGTACATGATGTCGTCTTTACATTATATTTTCAATTTGAATAAAAACGCAATCATCAATCCAATTATTTACAGATCCGGTTACAAAACAACTGAATCACGATTGCGTATATCTCCATATCTTATCCATACATCCTAATGATAAGATACACAAGTATGAAACATGTTGAATGTTTAAATTATTTATTATATTACACAAAATTTCGAATGTCGCCTTGTCCCTAATGTCGCTTTTGTTCACAAAATTCTTTGAATCCTTGAGCAATTCCAGAGCGTAGCGTGCCACTACGCTCTGGAATTGCTCATGTTAAATAGCATTTCAGCACTTCAGCGACTTTTTCGTGACAAGCCGGACATTGGGATATTGAAGCACTACAATTTTCGCAGGCACAGACATGCATACATGGAATGAATATGGTATTTAGTTCATCCTTTTGACATATACTACATTTTAACGAATTATCTTCACTCTTAAAGATGTCATGATCATCGTCTTCATCTTCTGGAGTATTAACGTCGATTATATTTGTTTCCGATGTGGTATGTTTAGCCTGTTCGATAAATAGTTCACCTTTGCGTAGCTTGACATAATCACAATGTGCGTAATGTTTTGCATGCTCGATCCACGGTTTATCGCCATCTTCCCAGTCTCGTAGTGAGCCGCCGCAATGAAAACATTTAACCTGATCACCTATGTTTAAGTAAAACAGTCCAGCGTCACTTAATTCTTGTGGTGTTTGTTTTAACGCCCTTGGCCAACTTTTAAAACTTTTTAATCGTTCCTCGTGCGAATTAAAGGCTGGATGGCGGGGAAAACATGATTTAGGTAAAATAATTTCATGGGTTGGACGATGTGCTTCGTCTGATGTGTCGTCGGAATTATATACAATTGGTTTAATATATTCGAACGATGGCAATTGAGTATCGAAATTTGGTTCTATAGCTTCATTTACAGGAGCATTGTGTAGTAGGAAAGGACATCTAGGTGACCAATATATGTGTTCTATAAGCGGATCATCTCCTATATCCCAATTGGTAATAATAACCTCACAATATATACATTTTACCGCATCACCAGGTCCCTCATGATAAAAACCATATTTTGCCAGTTTAGATATATCCACGCATTGTTTAGTCCACGAACGAAATGTTTTGAGGCGATCTGCTTCACGATTTAGATAAAGGACGTTGGAAGTGTTTTCAACATTGTTTATTGAAGTGGTGTTCGATAAGTTTGATAAATAACTACTCATTGTGTGGCTTACTTTAGATGCAACTGTTATCCTGGAAGATAAAAATAACAAAACTATTATTAGTTCTCGTAACTATGCCGATAAATATCACTACAAAAAATTAAAATTGGCCCTAATCACTAAGAAACTTGGGACATGACAACTGAGGAAAGTACACATTGCCGAATGTGCGAGTTGGTTTTCGGTATTTGTAACAAAGACGGTTGGCCAATATTTCAACACCACACTAAAAATCGTAAATCATAGTATTATAGATGTGGCACAGTACACTTTTATCGCACAGTATACTTATTACGAGTAAGCTCACTTAACAACATACATAACACATGTGTACATCGAATAAAAATTTAATTTGATCTTTTCAATGTGACCTCTTAATCTCTAATCGTGCACAGTATAAATATAAAACTCACCAATTTCACTTAATTGTTCGACAAACGATTGAACTTATTTTTATTTACAACACAGTTTTTAGCTCACAATAATTTTTTTTTTAAATTAAACAATTTATTTATTTATTATTAAATTGTTTTCTAAAATCAACAATAATGATGCTTCACTTATAGTATCTGGAAATTAACTGAAAAGAATAATGTAAATTTTCGATAAGTATAAGCATTTGAAAACGCCATCGTTTTGAACCTCACATATATATTTGAAATAAAGAAAATAACCTCACGTATATACACTATGTGTGTAAGTGTATACGTGAGGTTATTTTATTAAGGTCGGTTCAATAAGTCCGAAGGATAAAAAGAAAAAAACAGTCGCTGAGGGCTAAATCTGCCCAATTCATTTAATTTTGCCATCGTTTTCATCGATCCGTGACACGGTGCATTGTCCTAGTGTAACAACACTTTTTTCTTTTGTCAAAGTGCACAGTAATAGTCGCTGTTGATGGTGGTTCCTTTTTGAAGATAGTCGATAAATATTATTCCGTTCGCATCGATTGCTGTCCACTCACCCTGTCTTTTGGATTCCGGTGTGTAATTGTGAAGGCATGTCTCATCCATTGTCACATATCTACGATAGTATTCCATTTTATTGCGGTTTAACAGCGCCAAACACTCCTCTGAAGAATCGATTCGTTTTTGTTTTTGGCCTCATGTGGCACCCACTTTGCACAGTGCTTTAACATGCCCAAATGTTGGTGTAAAATGGGAAAAACGCTACCATCTGATATCTTTACAATGTCATCTGCTCGTGCACCTTCAATTTGCGATCGTTCATAACCAATTCGTGGAGTTTTTCAATGTGTTCTGGAATAACAGCCCCATTTGGGCGTCCACAACGCTCTGCATTTGCATGGCTCCCAAGCCATTATTTGCTTTCCACTGTATTTTTTTTTCATCAAAACTCGAAATTTACATTTTCATTTTTTTTTCAAAAACTGAAGCAAAATTCTCGAGTTGCTTGAAACAAAATTCTCAGACTGCTATAATAGTCAGATTGTTGTCAAATCGTATAGATTGAAGGTAAGTACTAAATAAAAATCATATGTAGAAAATTTTAGTAACGTAATCTATGTGTTATCCTACGGACATATTAAATGACCCTGGTATTTATATATATATATATATATATATATATATATATATATATATATATATATATATATATATATATATATATATATATATATATTTGTTATGGTTGGCTTTGGTTTCGCTATGACGTAAATCGTTAAAAGGCAATTGCGGAACGTAGTATGTATCAGCTGTAAAACAACTATTCGAGATAGAAAAGAAACAATTATAGTAAGCCATGAAAATTTCAAGATCGAGAATACTAAGAATTCTAAAACTTTAATTTGTGTCATACGATGACCATGCACTTTTAACGATACAATGAAAACAGTAGTGATTTTTAGCCGAGTCAGCACACATCGGTACTCATGCACGATATCATCAAAAAACTTGGTTTATGAGCCATTAATGTCTCGTTTGGGCCATATCTCGAATTTCAGATTCACCTCCCACATCCGTACATGACAACGTCATGATTCGATATACGATCATCGAGACCAAAAACAACTGAATACTGTTGCAGTGGCTCCAGAATCAAGTTTTAAATATTGAAGGCATAACTCTCGATTTATCGAGTCATAGGCTAGCTTGAAATCTAGGAATATCTGGTGTACATCGCGAGATGTTTCGTAACCATTCGTATAACTTGATCAGAGACTGACCGATTTGGACAGAATGCTCCTTGGTAATCACCGATAATTTCTTCCGCCAGATTAGTAATGCTTTCCAAGATAATGTATGCCAGTAACTTGTATATTGTGCAAAGGAGAGCTATACCGCGATAATTCTCGCATTTCATTCGATTACCCTTCTTGAATATTGAGCATAACGCGGCTACTTTTCATTCTTCAGGACAAGGTCAAAACAACAGTCCCACAAAGTTACCTCTCCAAATATCAAGAGCTCTGAATTAATAAAGGGTCCGCCATCTAAAGTTTTTTTTTTTCAACTAGTGCTTATTTCGTGAATGGTAACACTTAGCTCATGTCTGATTTGACAGATAATTAGTTTTATCCTTCCGCTGAACGAATATGGTTGTGTATACGCTTGAACAACGCTGGGAAATATTGCGACATTACTTTGAAAATCATGGTAATGTTGCAGAATGTGTGCGAAAATTGCGTACGGATTTTGGAAGAAGAGAAGCACCGTCAGCTCCGTATGTTCGTTATCTTGTGAAAAAGTGGAAGAAACTGGCATCCTCATCGATAAACCAAAGCGTGAAAAGCCAAAAACAGTGCGTACACCCGAGAATATTGATACGGTGGCAGAAAGTGTGCGTGATGCGCCATCAACATCAATTCACCGTCGTTCTCAACAATTGAACATTTCGGAGACATCATTGAGACGAATTTTGCATAAAGATCTTGGTATGACGCCATACAAAGTCCAATTGGTTCAGGAATTGAGGCCAACTGACCATCCAATGCGTTTTCGCTTCGCTGAGTGGGCCTGCGATCGACTTACAGAAGATGCCGATTTTGCCAAAAAAATCATCTTTTCGGATGAAGCTCATTTTGATCTTGGCGGGTATGTAAACAAGCAAAATTGTCGCATTTGGGGCACGGAAAACCCGCACGCATACATTGAAATGCCGGTACACTCAAAACGAGTCACTGTTTGGTGCTGATTTTGGTCCAGAGGCATAATTGGGCCATTTTTCTTCGAAAATGAGCAAGGAGTGGCCGTTACAGTCAATGGCGATCGTTATCGGGCCATGTTGAACGAATTTTTGTTCACAAAAATTGAAGAGGAGGATATTGGCAACATTTGGTTTCAACAGGATGGCGCTACGTGACACACAGCTGAAGCTACACTCGATGTTTTGCGCCCTGTTTTTGAAGATCGCATTATCAGTCGCAGAGCTGATGTCGTTTGGCCACCTCAGAGCTGCGATTTGACACCGTTGGACTATTATTTGTGGGGTGCCCTCAAAGATAAGTGTTACACCGACAAGCCAGAGACAATTGCCGCTTTAAAGGACAATATTCGTGAAGCCATTGGTGAAATACAGCTGCACACAATCGATAATGTGCTTAAAAATTGGACCGATCGTGTAGGCTACTGCATGGCCAGCCGAGGCAGCCATTTGAATGAAATTATATTCCATTATTAACCGGAAGGATTGTACTTTTAAATAAAAAAAGAAATTTGAGGAAATATTCAGTAGTTTGTTTTTATAGCATTTTCAAAAAAAAAAGTTTTCAGTAAAAAAAAAATCAACTCCTGCTGAACGATTTGTCTGTAATCTCTGCATGGCCATGGTGAATTCCTAATAGAATTCATTCATAATGAACATGTATCGAGTACCGCATCGATTTTAACACATAAGGCTTATATTCTCCTGTCCTTCTAACGCAAATTTCTATCGTAGCTTTGCAGTAACTATAGCAAATAGTCACTGCCTACAAATTTTAAAGGCCGATATGATCCCATGTCTTGAACAGCTCGAGCTCACTCTTTTTAAAATTAACACATGTTCAATTTGGCTTCGGGATGCCTCTTTTTCTTTTTCCATTTTCGGTCGCAGTTTCGTGTTGGGAGTACTGACCTAGATTATTACATTTCTGCATTAACGTCACCAATCACCAATCTGACATCGTGCTTAGGTATAGAGCCCATCAGATTATTCAAATTCCTGAGTCTTTATCTTGGAGTTGGCTTACATCAGTGGGTGCATGGACCCAGATAATTGACAGGTTGACTAATCTCATGTGTAAGCAAAGCTTACATGGGACACTCTCCACTTTTAGACCATCGAGTATCTTGGACAGCTACGAGTTTTAACCTATACTCTTTTATACATGTGATGAGGACGTCAAACACGCCAGGATTTCTAAGTGACTACACGTTCCTCATATACTGATCCTCAATCTCATGTCCAGTTACTTAGGCGGGGGTTCGTTGTTATTTTGGTGGCATCTGATTTGATTTTGTTTGTTGACATATTTTACATTTGTTCTTTATTTACGGATGGGGATCGTCGCCTTCTACAACAAGCACTGGATACTGAGGTTATTCTTAATGTCTTTAATTTCGTTCGGAATATTTACGAAATATGGATGCCCATGGGGCCCAAACATGACGAAGTTATAAAATATATCATGCCCGAACGAGACAAATTTATAGACAGAGATAGAATAAAACACGAAACAGAATATTGACCTGTGCAGAAATATGGTGAAGTTAAAGAGAGAAAAACGTATATAAAGTGATGCCATTTTAGTGCAATATTAACAAAGCAGGAAAGAAACAAAAAATTCCGAAGTTAATTGTAGAGATGAAAGTAAATTTTGCTTTTCAATCGACCAAACGCTAGCAACTTCTATAGTAGTTCGGTTCTTATCGGTTCTTACTTCACTATGGATAATTTAACAAAGATAAGAACCGAAGAACTAGCGGTTGATCGATTGGAGAGCATCAAATATAAATATATTTGTGCTTCTGCCTCAGAATGGATGGCCAGACATTTGATTTAATTATTTCCTCCTTTTATTAAAAGGGAAAATATACATTTGAAAAAACCTTACCTTAACATACTTAATGTACTAGCCGCTGATAACAGTTATTCCAGTTTTCAAAACATAATTCCCGAAATTTGTGATCGAATTTATCAGTCAATGAAAACTCAGTTTATAAAGGTAATACTTTTATTTTTAAAAAAATTAAATTACGATCAATCAGTTCATCGTTTAAGAGTTTAAACGATGAACTAAGGAACCTTCTCAACCTCGATGTAAACGATTAACTGGTAGTTGCACGGTGTTTTCTGGCTATTAAATCCCAAGTATTCATCAAACATTGCTAGATTTCCCTCTCCAATTGGCGGTAAGCATTTTGATCAGACGTCACAATTATATGTCGCACCTGTCTTAACTTCCTCATTCGTTACTAAATCCATTAGAGTGACTAACTCATCTAGACATGAATCTGTAAAATAAAATAATTTTATATTTAATCCGAGGTGAATGGTTGAAAGATTTTGAAGTGAAGTGGAATATACTGAATATATGGCGCAATAGGCGACAAATAAATCTGGATTAATGGGCGAAGTGGAAATTCTGGCATATTTTCTACAAGTAAGTTGAGACAAAGTTTGATTGATATCGCTTCTGAAAAATTAAGTCCTAATTCGAGTATCTCAATGCAGTACGTCATTCTGGCTAACGATGCCTTTCCCCTCTCTTATAGTATTATAAAGTTGAGTCCTTTACGCAACATAAACCGAGAGGAATAGATCTTTCTTTCGCGAGACAATAAACTATCATATCTGCTATTAAATAAGAAAGTATCATATTTAGTAGCAGATAGCGAAATATTCAATATACCCTCTTTGGAGGAAAATTCGGGGAGACAAACCGTGAAATCACGGCTTAAATTGAACTTTAGAGCTTAACATTGATAACCTGTACACGGCATCTGCATCTGTGAGAATTATATTTCTCCCCCACTTTGGTGAGCTGTCAAAGAAATAATATTATATTTAGTATCAAGCAATTATGAGACTTTGATCTGAACAAATTTTATTCGTTGTTTCCTCAAAGTCATATATACTCCTCCTGAACAAGCCACACAAGTTGTTGGCTTTAGTCCAATTAACGAAAAGTTGCTGGTCAGCTAAATAGAACCAATCTGCTGTCTCAAAAGTATCCAAAAATTTTCAAGAAACTGGTACCTTCAATAGCATTTCACATTCGAGCCGATATTGATGTACATCTGAGAAGAAAAATAAGTGTCGTTATGCAACAGGAGCTAAGACAAATTCGTGATGTGGTTGCTTCTAAGAAGATGCTTGATGGAAAGTCAACGTCACTCTAAGACGGCATAATTCATGTCAAAAAATGACTCCTCGCGATAACAAACAGTAATTCGGATTTTCTCGCGAATACGTTAATTGAAGCATCGAGCAATGGGGCCATTGTGTTCACCAACGAATTCATAATAGGTTTCCACGGTAGTTATAGCAAAGGCCGGTTTCACGCGATTTTCTTAGTGATGTTATACAGAGACAGTCTCGTACAGCGGACGTTCGTAGATTTGGTGTGTGGCTGGCATATCGCTTGCGGGAAAACATATGTTATTCTACGCTGAATATATAGGGAAAGATTTCATATTGATGCAATGGTAATGCTCGGTGGCACACAGCTTGAACCAGTCAGTTGTAATTCAAGCACGGTTCATCTTCATAAGTTAAACTTCATGGATGAAGTTTAACTCGCGAAGATAAACTGACCAGACATTTATCCAATCGAGCATCTAACATCAGTGATATCAAGATTGATTTGAATGAGAGTCCATCGCAATGAAAGAAGACCGTGGTTGTATACGTGGAGTTAAATCATAACATGTATAACTCGTATACAATGGTACAACACTTCTTCACACTCCTTAATAGCTCACAAATGAAAACACCAATGAAGTCAGTTGTATGGTGGCTAATTTACATCTTCGTAACATTATTCAATCGCGAAAGATCGATTGTTTCATTTGCTGTATGACAAGTAGTTTATCTGGGCTCTGATAACGTCAATTGACCATTTAATTCAAAATCCAAATCAAACACCCCACTCATAGTGGATACAGTGGTTTCGCGCTGTGGTTACGTTTGAATTTTCTTAACTCCAAATTTAACAATTTTGCTTTTTAGCATAACTCTTGACGTGAAAGTGAGCCTACTCGAAAAACATGATTTTTCTTGAAAGTGATCCTCAGCTCAATTAGCGAATTGAACACGATATGAATGGTCATTTTGTTTCAATTCCAGCATTAATTGAACTTGGTACTGCGATAAAAACTGCGATAGAAAGACAGTTTTTATGCAAAATTCTCATCCCAGACCTGCGAGAAATGTGCAATTCATCAGTTAATGTTGATGGTTTCTGAGCAACAGCATCAAATTTGTCAACTGTACGCGTTGTAAATATGTACACGTAAACGGGATGGTTTATCGAATAACATTCTAAGTAGCGAATTCTCTTCATAAATTGACCACCAATTGTCTTGTGGCCATTTCATTTCTATTCAAAGTATATTTCTTACGTTTCTCACTTGAAAAGTAAGTGTAAATATTAAACAGTAATCTAACTAACTTAAAACAACAACAGTAAAAACTAGAACGCTAATAGGTGGTCCATCTAACGTTTGCAATCTGAACTATCGGTTATTTCGAGTGTGGCAACACTTATTTAATTCATAAGAAAATTACTTACAGAACAATTTTCTTACAGTTTGGGTCGTTGCTAGAAAGACTGCCTCAAATAAGTGAGAATAAGAATAAAATAAAAAAAGGGATGCAAATCTCATGGCATTAAATAATGCAATACAAAGTCGATTTACTTTCGGCTTTAAGTAGGACTTTAAAAGAGAAACGCGAAAGGCTTTTGAGTGTTTGGGTCCCAAAACGTACTTTAAGGAGTTTGTTCAAATAAACATACATAAATATTCCTTTTCATCATCTTTATTTTTATATGCTTTTTATTAGATCAGACCATCGTGATTGATGGAGTAGATCCAATATACTTACAAAATAAGGTTTTTTTGGAAAACAAAGTTGCAAACATTAAGCATTTCTTAGAACTCGATTCTTAAACGCGCACCCTTCATTCGTGTTCCTCGTCGAAAGAAACATACTGCGCGCCGTCTGAAACGAAAAAGATTAAATTACATGATCCTAATATGTATGCTGGCTGTTTAGTTTATAGGCTCAAAAAAATAAATTTTTACATGTGACTTTTGTGAATTGGAACGGACGAGTCGCTTAATATTTACTATCTCAAATGTCCATTTCAAATTCATTGTATAAGTATCAAATGTAGCAGGTACATTTATATGAATAAATTGGTTTTGATTCAAGGAGAAATCAATTTTCAAGTGAGCCTATGTGGCACGATAATATTTATTATCACACAAAGAGTATGTTAAAACCCAAAAAGGTGTGGAAGAAAGAAAGATAATTACCGCGTTTACGTTACTATACACAATTAAGCGTATCTAAATGCTTTAAGTTGTTTCTAAACGTAACGATCTAAACGCTTTACGCTGTAGTTCATGTGATGTAGATGGCACACAATTTTTGGAATAATGGGATTAAAGGCGACTTTCATTATATTATGCCATTATTTTATTTCTTTGAACTTACCAATTATACTGCATGATGACCAAATGTTTATGGAATGAAACACCTTTTTATTTCATTGATCTGCTTTTCACAAACTGGGCAATGTGTTATGTTAGCGTTGCAATTTTCACAACTACAGACATGCATGCATGGATAAAATATGACATTAGATTGCTGATTAAGGCATATATGACACGATGGTGTTAAATCCATATTATATTCTACTGGCATCGCATTACTCACAGGTTCCGCTAATACGGTCGCCTCGGTTGGTACCACTGAATTTGTATTTTGAATTATTTCTTCGGAAAATTGCTCACCCTTGCGTTCTTTTACAAATTTACAATTTTTATAAATTCTCGCATGTTCAATCCATGGTTCATCATTTTCAACCCAATTACGTAATGCACCACCACAATAAAAACATTTAACTTGATCACTTTCGCCCAAATAAAAAAATCCTGCCTCGCTTAATGCTTGTGGTGTTGTTTTTAGAGACTTAGGCCATGTTTGAAAACTTTTCAGACGTTCCTCTTGTGAATGATAATCGGGATGACGTATAGTATTCTCTTTCAATATAATTTCAAAATTTGAATCTATTGGTATATTTCGGGCTGTCTCACCTGATAGGAATGGACAATTTGGTGACCATCTTAGATGTTCGATTAGTGGATCATCTCCTATTGACCAAGTCATAATTGCGACACCACAATAAATACACTTTACGGCATCATTGGGACCTTTATAGTAAAAACCATATTTGGCCAATTTCTCTTTTTCTACATTAGGATTCGTCCAACTAGAGAAAGTTTTTAGACGATCTCTTTCACAATTAAGATGTAATGTACGATCAAAATCATTTTCAGTCATACTTATATTTTTGTTTGCACTGAAAACTATCCATTTGGATTACAATGGTCAAATCAATTCTTATTACTTGATATTTTACACGTCACTCTTATACATTAGTGTTCTATCACTGGCACTACTATGACACTATTAGTAAATTTAAGTAAATTACGATTAATCGACGTCAATATCGTCGAACATTGTACATTCAACTGATTGTAAAATGAAAATATTATCTAGTGTTGAGTTTCAATCGGTCTTATCATAATCTTTGTTTAATATATAATTTTTATTAGGATTGATCTTTTACATTTATTGGCCAGCTTGTCCTGACTGACAAATAAGTCGATATTAGTAAAATCGGAAGATGACCAAGTCCGGTTGAATCATTGATCTTATGACCTGCATCTGTAAATAAAGTAAAAATAAAATTGTGAGCGATCACATCATTAGCTCATTCTTTTACTGCATGATCATTTATTTTTGAGGTATTGTATATCAATAAGTGTTCTGTTCAAATTAGTTGGTCTTTAATTAACTGGAAAACAACTCAATCTTGTACCTTTCGAAATTTATGTGTAATATATGACTCAAAGTTCGACTCTAATCGTACAGATTTAATAATTTCATAATTTCTTCAGTTTCCAGTGCAATGTCAAAAATGTCAAAAACTCCTATGCTATCAGGATACAACAAAAACTAGAAGAAAATATGAGGACACATCGAAAGAAGTGAAGAAAAAGAAGAGGAATGATTGCAGAAAATACACAGAATATACTCTCAAAACTGCAGAAAAAGCAGCTACAAGCAGAGTTATGCACATACTTCACGAATTTGCAACAAAGGTCACTGGAAAATGCACACTTCACATTCAAACCTTAATTACACGTGGGCAACAACTAGATGGAAAGCATTTTTTGACAACAACACAAGAAAACGGGACTACGAACTTCCAGATTAAATATTCGTAGGTACATCGAAACTATCCTCCAACGGAGCAGGAAGTATTAATTGTCATCCAGAAGCACATATAAATCCAGACTATTAAATTAATTGTGGAATATCACGAGAATCACAACGAAGTGTAGAGAAGGCTTAACGATCTCGAATAAATCAAGAACAGGAGAGATATCTCACCTCTCAAAAGCACAATAACATTATGAGCGATATGATAATTGAGTAAATATCCCCATCAATCAACCAGTAATTAAGAATGGAACAAGCTGGATCTAAGCCAAGAAATTATATCACCGCTGCGCCTACTACTCGTCGGCTACGAACGTGTATTTGACTCAATCAGTTGAAACACAATCTGGAAGGCACTATATAAAGTTAGCATACCGAAGAAAATAATTACCGCCCAGATGGTGCAGTGGTCAAAGCTGCGGCAGTTGGAGCGGGAGGTACAGGGTTCGAATCCCGATAGGGGCAGGATGCAAAAGGGATTTTCTGTGGTGTGAACGAACACAACTATGGAAGTGCCTTGAGCTCCAAAAGAGATTAGAGATACAAAAAAAATTGAACTAATCCGAAGGAACCAAAGTTGAATATAAACGAACACAATATGAATATTTATTAAACTCGTAAGGAGTAAGGCAAGGTTACTGTATATTATCTTTGCTATTCTTTCTAATACCGCTTGATAGCATCATGCACAAACTCGACACCACATCACAAATGGTATTTAATGGTTTTCACTAACTCGGCTGTACAGAATATGTACAGAAAATAACTTCTGTTTCAGGAATGCACAATTGCAACATCCTTCACAAGGGTTAGAAGGTATCTGCCTGAATAATTAAATGCTTGTGGCCAGATAAAATCAAAATTGAAGAGCCGAAATCAGGTAGCGCATGTGGAGGTTGATCGGTAACAGATTAAAAATGCCAGAAATCTCCTAGCGGAGAACGGTGCCAGCCGAAAAAATATAAGAGAGCTGAAAACAAGAACCATCAATAGAGTATATATTCTAGTCTAGTGGTGCACTATACTTCTACGCTACACTACGCTATACAAAAGCTTTTCAACTATTTCTATCTAATTTCTAACACTAGTAGTAAATTGCACTATTTTCATTACTCAGTCGATAGCAATTTTGAAGAGCCTTGATTTCCTCTCGAGTAGATGCTTATAGAGTTATAATCGTGATAAAGCTCTATAGAGAATCCTCAACATTATGTTACCTCTCACAATGATCAAAGCCCATATACAGAGAAGAGCAATAACTTTATGCACTATGCGATTCTCAGATGAAAGGCGTTAACTTGATTAGGACAGCTTCGGTTTGCCAAGCTATTTACTGACGATAAAACTTTATTAATGTTGGTCAGTTTTTGCAATCGCTCCAATCAACTTTTTATGGTTTTATATTCTCAGATTAGGTATCAATTCTTGACAGGATATATTGTTGTAGTATTTTTTTGACCAATGCTGATTATCAACGGATAGTCAGCATTGGTCTAAACGGATAATTTGGCAGTTACACCAACGCTTTACTGCTATTGGCTGCCATTTTGTATTGAATGCGAGAAACGAATTTCAATCTCTTCTGAATACTATATTCTTCTGAAATCCTTTGCTGAAAACTTACCCAATTTTACCTTTCGCCAAGAATGAACTCTACTGAAAACAACTGTTTTTCATCCATAAATAAAACTCAGAAATAAACTCAACTACAATTTTATTGATTTAATTCTATTTTTAAGATACTATTTTAACAATTAATTTTATTTAAAAACTAGTCAGTCTTGTTGCCTTTGAACTTTATCAAACAGTAGAATATTTGAACAAGTGGTGAAAAATTATCATCATTTGTTTTTCCAAATCATGCTGATCGATGATACTGTAATAGTATGTGTTGTAGGAGATTGGATCGGTTGTCGTACGGTTTGGTTGGTTGCCTGCTATCAACAATTTGTAATGCCAAGTGATCTGTACAAATCTTACAATCGAAATTTCCCATAACGATTACTTTCACATTGACACAAGAAATTGGTTCAATTAGCTTATATGACATTTTTGTATTTTTGTTATTTTCTGTCGACAAACCGGACAGTGTGTGAATGAAAATGCACAATTCATACATGAGTAAACGTGCATACAGGGAATCATTATTGCATTTAAATTTTCCAATTGACATATATTACAATTTCCTGGATTTGAGTCTTCTTCCGCTGGATTTGAGTCTTCTTCATTTATTATACAATTGTACTCGTTTTCTTCATCATCATCATTACCTAACATACTTCGAGCTTGTTCAATAAATGCTTGACCTTTGGTTTGTTCCACGTAGTCGCAATCATAATATTTCGCATGTTCGATCCAAGCATCATCATTTTCTTCGAAATCACGTAGCGCGCCACCACAATGAAAACATTTAACATGATCACTTTTGCCTACATAAAAAAATCCAGCTTCGCTCAATTTCTGGGGACTTAATTTTATTGATTTGGGCCAATTTTTAAAACTTTTTAATCGTTCGGCATGGGTTTTGTAGGCTGGGTGACGTATTGCATCATCCCCATATAAAATAATAACTTGATTGATATCGGTATCATTGGTGATTTCCACAAAATATTCGGGTGATGGTAGTTGTTTCTCAAAATTTGGTTCGATTGGTTCATTTACTGGTGCATTGTGTAGTAGGAAAGGACAACTGGGTGCCCAATGTATATGTTCTCTAAGTGGATCATCTCCCCGACCCCAAGAAGCAATACTAACTTCACAATAAATACATTTAACGCAATCTCCGGAGCTTGTCAAAAAAAATCCAAATTTAGCCAATTTGGCCTTGTCTACTTCTTCGTTTGTCCAGGGTGCAAAAGTTTTTAAACGATCTTTTTCTTTATTTAAATACAAAATGTTTGAAGAACTGGTTTCATCGTCGCTTTTAGATGACATTCTCCTATTTAACTTGACGTTTGATGAGGGATCCATTACGATTTGGAACCGTATTGGTACATCTATATAGGCACAAATACATAAAAATCATTAATCACAGTACCAAAGTTGGTTAGGATTAGGTTAGGAGTTATAGAGTATCGATTCTATTATCTTAAGCCGACCAAAAATTATAGTTGTTAAGGTATTCGGTTTGAATTCTGATATAGGGGTTTATTACAAAATTTATCGTTCTTTGTCTAGAATAAGGTGAACAACCCCTGTTGGAGTGCAGAATTAATGGGGCAACTCATCTTCCATGTCAGTACTATAGCCTGGCATGAAGGCAATGTGCAGATGGTTCAACGTAAACCGGAGTCTCGATTTGGCAACGAAATTGCTAAAGTTGGGAGAGCCATGAGCCCCAAAACAAATAACAAAGATAGAAACAGACAGAAGGAATTGATTGAAACAACCTCAGTTTCATGGTCATTAGGAGATATCATTAAGAATGGTTATCTAAGTGAATCTCAGTATTTGGTTAGCGTTTGCCAAATCACCAATTTCAAATTTGCCATGAGTTGATAAGATTATATTTCTAAGATATGAAATACAAATAATGGACTGTTAAATAGTTTTAATACTTATAGTTAATTGCTTACCTAACGATTAATATCAAAACTATATTATCCTCTTTCCTCACAATGTTTAAATAACTGTTTTAAAAACCCAATATTAAATTTCAAAATATATTTTGTTAATTACACAAAAAATAATATATAAACGTCTGATTCCATAAGCAATTGCTATATAACTGAACTTTTTGAAATGAAGCGACAACCCAACAAAAACGTTATAGTTATCTCAAAACGATATCATTTTGATTATTAAAAGCATTGTCATGTGAATGTGTTCAATTATGTGTCCAACACATTCACATGACCTGTTTTTGCCTTGTGACAACAAAAACCCCAGTTAGTTTCACCGTTAAATGCCCCAACAAGGACGAAATCCGAAATTAAACGAAAACGATGTCTTAAACGACTCAGTCGAGTATATGTGTTGTGGTTGTGCTTGTATTGTTACTCGTGCCCGTGCGTATTATTTATCTACCTCACCTATACATACATAACATTGTCTTATGTAATTAACTACAGTGGAATATTTGGTGAACTATTTTTTTTTGTTTAAACTACATATAATCTTAGATAATTATATTTACAACAAAAAGCACACAATAGGTTAAACTACTAAAAGAAAATTAAAAATTTATTATGTGAACTACTTGATTACCAAAATATAAATGAACAATTGACAATTAAATGATCATAATATATATGAAAGAGTTGATCATATATTTGATTGTTCTATTTCATTTGTTTTGTTTGTGTTGGAAACAGATGTATGTACTTTGTAGTATACCAACTCATTGTTTAATACAAAGATGAACTTTCGAATTCCGAAAGTAACAATAACAAAAGAGATAGAGAGAGAGGAGAGTTAAATACTGATTACCACATAATACCACAGAGTAGATAATTATTTACTCTGTGATAATACTGTAATGTACACGAAACATTGGAAGATTTTGAATAGGAAACAAAGTAAACTAGGTACATATACTCTAACTATGTATGTACATATACATAATGTATAATGGTGTAGATTAATGATAATGATGCTGAGGAGCTGTAATCGTGACAGCTAATGATGAATGGTGGGAGTTGAACTTGAACTCCACCGAGTGGCATTGATTGACAGCTAGGGGCGCTGAATCAACTAGCCGATGAAGACGTTTGTCTTATGAAATATATGGCATCTTGTATGTGATCTGTAATATTCGTTCGCTAGGCCGGTTTCGATCTGATGACGTCATTGACTCGTTGTGTGATCGAAAAGATCAAATCCATCTTATCAGGCATATGCGATCGGACTTGATGTATATTGCATTTTGTTTCTATATATGTTGTGAGGCTATGTTGCAACAGTTCGAGCGAGTTACAGAATTTGAATCGAAATCTTTTTTTGATTATTTTGTTTGTACTTCACTGTTGTGGCGTGACTATTCGTCGTATTTGTGAACGCCACAATGGATTAGTAGCGACAACTTATTGTAAACAGTGTTTTGTAGAAGTTCACAATTTTAAATCAAAATAGAACAAAGTTATACATTTTGAATATAAGTGAAGCTAGAATTTATTGGATCGATAATTTTACGCCATTAATCATTGAATATGATTTTGTACGAACAGTGATTTTATCTGGATATAATTGCGGTGATCTACATCGTTGAATTCATTGAATTCATCATTGAATTCATGCACATGGTTTGTTTTGTAAGCATGTGACCAAAGATCCTTAGAAAATATATTCGAGAAAGTGAATGGATACATTTTAAGTTGTTGAGAGTGAATTGATTGAGTTAAGTCTTCCTAAATACGACGCTGCAAAGCGTCAATCGCTTTTATCCGATATCCACTGTTCTTCGTCTTACCGAAAATGTATGATCATCATATACATATAGAGAAACCATCTATAGTTAACCAAATTAACTGCTCTGATGAACGATTATGACGAAAATAGGCGTAATGCACGATGAGTTTGGCAAACAGAACCATTAACAAACATAAATTTCAAGGATTTTCAAGCGTTGCACTGGCGTGAGTCTATTCACGAAACAATGTTGCCAACTTGAAGATGTAAACCTCCAAAAAAACTTTTATGTATGAAACACACTCACATATATATATATATATATATATATATATATATATATATATATATATATATATACATATATATATATATATATATATATATATATATATATATATATATATATATATATATATATAATCACCACAATTCACTATTACAGTACCTTTATTTCACTTTTTTTCATTTTTTCTTATCGCTGTTTCAATGCAAACTGAAACTCTTCGCTTTCTGTTCGCGTATTTATACTCATTTTGCCCGCTTCTAGGTCATAGTAGAATTTTCCATTTGTTTATTATTTCGCCTGTATACTGCGATTCATGCTGATTTCCAATTGCCAACATTTAGTACTTCTATTCAATCAGAGATGTCACCCTCGTACGTAACACCACCCTCTGTCAAAGCTGTTCGTCCCGAACAGGATCCAACTCCCTTGCTCTAAGCCAAGCTTATCAAATGTACAATCTTTGGTTTGCCTCGGATGCCCTTCTGAATTCGCTAGATTACATCATTGATTTTTGTAATCACCTTGGACCATACTTCCCAGCTATAGGTTGCAGTTTTGGTGATAAGCCTCTCTTCCGTTGTAAGTTGTGAAGCCAGACTAACTGCCCTTCTTCAAATCCTCTATTATTTGCACAGATGTCATATCGTGCATTTTTTGAAATTTGTATCCTTTCTCTGACAAATTTGTGTATCTCGTCGATATCTTCTTTCAATTTATCGACATACGCTTGTCCACACAAAGCTGTTGTAGGAATTGTACCAAACTTCAAGTCTCCAGGTAATCGTTAATTGTGTACCAAAACGATGGTAGTTGGTGTTATTCTCGTTGTCTCATGAGTTGCTGACCGATATGCCATAAGGAACAGTGGTATATTTTGATCCCAATTACGCTGGTTTCTATCCACGGTTTTCTTTAGAAATTCTTCTAACGTAGCGTTAAACTGTTCAAACATGCTGACTAAGGATGGAAAGTGTTGTTCTAGTTTTGTTGATCCCCAATAATTGACACATTTCCTGGAATACCACTGACTTAAAGCTCCATAGGTACTCCATATCGACTAATCCAATTATATACCACGGCGTTAGCGATTGTTGTTGTTTCTTGGTTCGGTATTGGATAGACTTCAGGCCATTTACTGAAATAATCCATTACCACTAAAACATACTTGCTTCCGGTTTCGCTGGTAGGAAATGGACCTGAAATATCGATAAATCCAAAGCCTAAATGGTGCTCCGCTGCTATACATCTACATTTTTCCATGGCTTCGTTTTGCAGGATCCTTAACTACCATGCACTGGTCACATTTTTGACACATTCTGTAACCGATTGTCTGCATCCTGCCTTGTAAAATCTTTCGCGAACTATTGCCCAAATCTTTTTGATGCTAAAGATGGCCACCACTTATTCCTCCGTGATACTCCCTCAAAATTTCTGGAATTCGGGTCCTCGGTACCACCACCAATGATTATTTATTTCTACCATCGGAACTTTCCCATTCCCGCTTCAAACAAACATCTTCAATTAACAAACTATCCCATTGAGCCCAATATGCCTTAACTATAGGACTATTGTCAGCAATCTCCTTCCATAACGGTCTGTGCTGGTCTTCCACGAATTTTAATATGATCGATAAATTGGTATCTTCTGATTTCTCCTTTCTGGTTTCTTCATTAGTCATCGGATGGTAACACTTGCATTAGTCTTACATGAACGATATGTTCCTTACTCTCCACTCGACCACAATCAACAAGACATGGCCGTCTTGACAGAGCATCTACACTTACTTCCTGTTGTTGAATGGTATAATCGAAGCACACCAATCTCTCGTTTAACGCCTGTGAACTTGCAGGACTCGCCTTTTCTTCTGATCTACTGTGTTCATCATTGGACTTACGATTCATAGGCGACGATGTTCTTGCTCGCTTACGTCTAATTTCCCAACAATCTAGCGATATATGACCATTATCTCAGGCCCAACATCTAATTCGTTGGTTGCTATTCCGGAACCTCGTCGATGTTTCATATACTGGTCGTTGCTCATTATTTCTCCAACTATACTTCTCTTGTTCGACTCGTCGCATTTTTACTGCTGGTTTGATTATGTTATATGCAGTTTCGTTTGTTAAGGCACAAGCGATGGTCTTCGCAAATGTTGTTTTTGATGCTAACACTACCGCTCGTCTTATTTCTACATCACGAATACCATCGGTAAACGCGTCAATTTTTATTCTTTCTGTGTATTCGGGAGCCATATATATTCAAGTGTGTGAGATGCACCAATCGCTCCATGTCCGCTGCAAACTCTTGAAGAGTTTCTCCGATTCTTTGAGAACGACCTTTGAGCTCCATCCTGTATAGCTCTAGCTTATGATCAGCACCATATTTTCGTTCCAAGGGTAGCATGATTCTGCCATAGTCGTCGCGTTCGGATTCTGGAACAATCTGCAACATATCTGCTGCACCGCCTTTTAATGACACTATCTGAGCTGCTACCTAGTCTTCGTTGCACCAATTATTACTAGATGCTGCCGTTCAAATTGTAATTTGAAAATGTTAAACGACGTTGTTCCGTCGAATGCCGGAGGCTTTTATTTAATTCCGTTGACTGGTTTTGAGTGGCACCGCCATTATTTTTAATGTCTATCATCTCTTTTTCAAGTTTCAAAAACCTTTCATCAGTCGCTTCGAAATGTTGATCCATTTGACTTTTTACTATCTCGACTTTGGCATTAAAAGACATGGAACTTGTCACTCACTTCAGATATAAAATGCCGTTGAATATTATCTTGTTCTTCCAAACTTTCTAGCATAGTTTCTTGTCCGGTTTTCAAAATTTTCTTGGCTGGTTTTCAAATTTTCCAAGCCAGTCATCATTTGATGCATCGCCGCCATTAACTGCCCTATATCGAAATTTGTTGGCATTGGAGTAGGTTTATTTATGCAATGGTTGCGTCGGCATTTGTTGCCCCTTCTGTAACAATATATATATATATATATATATATATATATATATATATATATATATATATATATATATATATATATATATATATATATATATATATATATATATATATACATATATAAAGCACTTTTTAATATTTATTTCAAAGCTTAGTTCTTCAATACTTCGGTTGACTGTTATTAATTTAAATATTTCCTTGTAATCAGTCAGATTTGGGGCGTTCTTAATGATATCGTAATCTGCTACGTTGGTTTGCCCAGTCACTCAGACTCGATTAACCCGTTGTGATATCCCTTCCCAGATGTACACTCTCAGTCCCGAAATCTGTTTGTTGTTCTAATGAAGTTCAAAATAACTGGTAACGTCAAGGTTGATCCTCAAATAGGGATTGTCTCAAACACTTTGTCTCAAATATCCGTTTCAATCCCATACACAAAGTAAGATTGTTAGGTAATGGGTTCGGACTAGTGCTTCCAATGTCTTTAATGTTTTCAAAAATAACTCTAAGTTTTGAAGTCGGTTTGTACACCCCTTCTCTTTGTAATCTTTTTTTATTTCACTCAAAAGATCATTCTTTCTCACCGCCATTTATACAGTTTCTTTCATTGTAATCCACTAAATGAAGACGTAGATCCATTTCCAAAAACACTTATTCCGCATGCATCATTTTGAGGAAACCAACGCCTCGTCGATCAATAGCACCGAATCCATATTTTAACGAATATGCTTGATTGTGTGGTTATAGTACACGGTATACGTAACAGCGGTCAAAAAATAGAAACCAGTTTAAATTTAACCCCGAAGACCGCCATGCAATATTTTTACGATTGAGTCAGTTTATGATAGCGGTAATGATAGTCGTTTTCAGCATTAAAGTGTTTTAGTATTACAGTGAAGTGGTATAGCCTCCATTAGTTGCAAGCAGCCAAAACTACAATTTTTGAAGTGAAATAATTAAAGTGATCTCTGAACGTTTTAATTTTGATCAGCGTCTGAAGCGTCAATAATCCGGAGCCGAACGGTAAACATTATAATAGAAATTATATAATAGTATAAAAGGGACAGGGACTGATGTAGTATGATGGCGGCTGCATTTCAAACAGCTATTGAAGAAAACGGATGTCCTAAAAATGAAGATCAAACATCACAAGGCTATGTTTCTACGGTAAATAGAGATCACCTTCGGCAATCGTGATGCTTCACTTTCACAGGGTTGTATGTAGGGTTACCAAAGTTTGAATAATCTCCTGAAATTTTAATAAATCGTGAAGGTGTGACAAATCAACGGAAATAATATAACCAATATATTGTCTTAAATATCATCTTGCAAATTATAATCAGCAAAACTTGAGAGATATCCAATAGACTCTCAGTATGATGAAAATTTATGCGGATACTAAGAGACTTCTTTTTGATACTGGTAATTTTGAAACAAATGGTCAGATCAATTCTGAGATTCGGTTTTCCTTGTATTCCTAACATTGACCTTTTAGTAGTTTTTTTATCCAATTCAGATTGTAGATAATCGTCCTTAAATACAGTAACAATTAATCAAAAGCCTATACGGACTACGGTAATAAAGTTTAGATTGAAGAGAAATATCATCAAGCGACTTCTCGTTCAGAATCGTTTTAGAGAATTTTTCTTCACTGGAGTCTAAACTTTTATTTATAAGTTCCAATTATGTCTCACGATTACAGAAGTGAAATACCTGGAAGTTAGCCGATTATGGTCCCACCCTCCTAAAATTTTTTCAAATTTTAGTAAAAGATATTTATCTAAATATAAAACCTTTCCGATATGGATGTCGCCCGACACGAGATTAAACTAACTTTATTCAAAGCCTTTTATGGATGGCTTTTATCCGACAAAATGTGATAATAATTTTTACACATGTGACAATTTTTTTATTTTTATCAGGGCAAATTAATCATGTCATTATTAAAGTTAAAGCCAGGGAATTTACAATTTATATTATTTGGAATTACACACGGATACAGTTTTTTTTAAATTAAGCTTTAATCGAGTTTAGGGTGGACTTTTAGACTATCCTTGCTCCTTGCAACTGTCAGAGCTCCTGCATCCAACGCGTGGTCCTTCAAGTAAAGGTTGATAGCTGCCTTAAACTTGTGCATTTTTTACTCGAGGTCTAGTTCGAGGTTTCGGCAGCTTCGCCGTAAAGCTATGCGGATTGACCGTTTCTAAACATATAAACATGTAGTTTGAACTTAAGACAAAGGTTGTTGCAATATGACCTCGAGCGTGTCATAGCAATTATCAAAGAATGAATCTAAACTATACCTTTGATGGCATCTAGGGTGCTTGTTTCCATCACCGATCGGAATCAACCCTATTGAACTTTCTCCGTTTCAACTAAGATACTGGTATAATTAAACATCAGGTATACAAGAGTCAATTATATGGAACACGATTTTGCCCGAAGTCGAAATTAACAAACTGCATCAAACTCTGATAAATTCCCCAAAACATGCAACATTATAGTACATCTAAATTTAGCGGGAACACGACACATCCAACCTCACTATTTTCACTGAATTAGATAAGAGATGTGGACAGCTCACACAAAATACATCCACAAATAGCATTATAGATAATCAGTCAACATGATTAAATGAACATATAAGCATACATTAGCTGGTATAGTGTTGCCATTAGTTACTTTAACGCAAATTAGATCGGTTGTGCAGAATGTAAACGATTTTGGTTACTATAAAACGGAAATAGTGAGTATAATGTGAATCTAATGCAATAAATTATAAAATTATTTATTAATTATTAATTAATGATTAAGAAGGTGCGACATGACTGCCAACGTAAAATTTCAACAAATCGAACCAGAAAGATTTCGAACGACTTCAAATATTGCGAACTACAAGAGTGAACACGATCGTTATGGCACGTTTTACACGTGGACGAAAACATTTATCGACACCAAAAAATTAGCCCTCTACGGGTTTTATTTACATCAATCGCCCGACATTGTTGAGTGTGCATTTTGTCGTGTACAAATCGGTAATTGGTGCCTGGGTGACAATGTATTGCGAGAACATATGAGATGGTCACCATCATGTCCATTACTCAATCGAAAAGCCATCGATAATATACCAATTGATTCAAACGAATTTGATGCGGCCATACCAAAGCTATCGAATAATCAAATTTTACGAATGTCAATCGAACGTCGCGAATCACAATTAGAATCATCACAATCGACTGAAGAAATGGAAGACGACCTATCTGAAATGCCGTTCACAAGCTACATGAATAATATAAAAAGTCCTGATTTTCGAATGATCATCAATCGGCTGGCAACGTTTAAGGAGTGGCCAAAATCGATGAAACAAAAACCACAGGCATTAAGCGATGCAGGATTTTTTTATTGTGGCGTTGGTGATTCAGTAAAATGTTTTAGTTGCGGTGGAGGACTACGCGATTGGGAAGAAGATGATGATCCATGGGAACAACATGCGCTACACTATGAAAACTGTTACTATCTCAATGAAGTAAAAACGTCGCGATTTATTAAAGCAACCAAACGAAAATTGATGGGCATATCAAATGCGGCACCACAAGAAGATGGTGAAAGCTCACCGAATACAATAAAATCATCGGGCGAATCGACAGCGAATGATTTAAAAATGTGCCAAATATGTTTCGAGGAGGAGCGTTGCGCCATATTTATGCCATGCATGCATGTGATTGCGTGTGTCAAATGTTCGTATTCGTGTGATAGGTGTCCAATTTGTCGCTCGAATATAGTTAGTGTGAAACGAATTTATTTCTCATAGTGAATGCAATATTTGAACGAAAAAACGAAAAAAAAAAAATTTGAAAAAATAAAATTAATTTGAATAAAAAATTTAATAGTTTGACAAAACGGTTGTATTTGCAAGCCAATATCGTCATCATACTGAATCATTCATTTTACTTATCAATGATCAGCGGTTAACTCCCATTAATACAGTCTGCGAGAATTTTTCATGTTTCACCAATTTTGCTTAATTAAAGACCCCACCCTTTTGAACAAATGGTAAAAACCGTCATGTCTTGAGTCATCTTCTCTTATCTTATCTTAAGAAAATAAAATATATAGCTTACCGTTTGATAAAGTAATTTTATAGCTCGCCTAGGTCACATGGTGTAAAAGATTGAAGCATTAGTGCGGCGGTTATGTAATTAAAACGTGATGCCACAGAATCAATGCCATGAAAATATAAAGATACCTGTAGGATATCAGAAAATTCCTGATTTCTTGAAGCAATCCACGATCAACCAAGTGTTCAATAACCCAAGTAAACGAGGGATGTATACGTCATGTGGAAGCAAAATAATTCTTAGAGATATCAGCACCTATAGAACCCGTACTAATATAACAGCCTACAAAATCCAGTGAAAAGTTAGGAGGACGATTTCTTCTACTATATTTTCAACCCGTATTTATAATACCAACACCAACATAGAATGTCACGCCTCATGAGTATTTATAGAACAGCAGTAACATAAAATTAACATGTAACCAAAAAGTTCCCCAAAGCTCTGATTAGGAGACCAATATCAATATACTGTTGCGACTCTCACGGTATTTGTATTATTGACGATTGCGACGAGGATCAAAATTAAAACGACCATAGTAACTTTCACTTTCTTTATTTCACACACCATAAATTGTTAAGATTAGCCTTTTGTCACTAGTGGGAGCTAAGACACTAGTCTTCTCTTCAATTTTGAACACTTTAACACTTTACTGGTTTGAATCAAATTTGCCCGGTACGGTGATTAAGCACTGCATTCTCCTGATTATTGGTTCGCTCGTTGCATGGTGTACTTTTTTTCCCAACTTTCAAGCTGAAATCGACTATTACTGTCACTTGAGGCTTTGAAGAGATAACATCTCTGGCTCTACGAAACATACAAAAAATATTGGATTGTCCTCGGTTAGATTCGAACTAGCTTCTATTTTGACTGCGTCTATACGTATACCGCGAATATAACCACTCGATGTACTATAATGACGTTGACTTGTAGGCATATTGGTTACAATACTATGGTACCTTTTTTAAACAATAAGTAGTCAGTATGCATCAAACAATTCCGGTTTCTCACCAAATTAATAAACAATCGATGAGTCTAGCCCCACATCGATTGTATGACACTATACGTAACCAGGCTGGATCAACAAAAGTCATTGAACTTTACTATAATGCTTCGGTTCGCATAGAAATTTTACCCAAACCACACAAATATTGGGGGTATTGCAGTACTCATTCTAAAAAGCAGTTGTGTACCGAATAAGGGCCAAACAAATAGTGAAATTATTCAGTTCTAAAAAAATTAAAACTGTTCAAGAATATTTTACAACCTGATAATTGTGCACTCAAACATCGAACCATGATTATTCCAAAACATGAGAAAAAATTGAGAAATAAAAATTGTCTAATAAATGCCATCTGTGAGAAAGTTGTTGGTATACAAAAAATCAACATACCACCTTGATCAAAAAATTCCCGGAATTTATTCAGAAAAATGATGACACTGTGCGACGGTGCGTTATCAAAATTAACGAGTTTCTACCCATAATTCTGGTCTCTTTCGGTGAATTGCTTCACGCAAACGTCTCATAACGTCTACTACTCTTTGTTGACAGTCTGGCTTGCTGGCAAAAATTCATGATGGACTACACCGTTGTATAATCCATGAAAACCGTGAGCATTGCCTTCTTTTTTGACTGAAAACGAAGTGTTTTTTTTTGGTCTCGGCTTATTTGGTGAACGCCATTCACTTGTCTGATGTCTGGATTGCGTGTCGTACACATAAACCCACTTTTGATGAATGTGGAATCAGATTCAACCTCGCAAATCATGACTTTGCGATGTCAATATGGTCTCTTTTTTGCATGAAATTGAGATGTTTTGCCATGAACTTTGCTGCTACACGGCGGAAATCCAAATCATTAACCAAAATTTCTTTTACTTTATCAATGTTTTCATCAGTTTTCGATGTCGATGGTCTGCACTGCGTTCATCATCTTTCTTTAGGGAATCGTTGCCGAAACACTTTTCCAACATTTCCAACTTTCGCGCACCATTAAATCCGTTTTTACGCAAAATTTAATACAAGTTCGTTGTTGCAAATTTAAATTCATTTCTAAAATTGTAAATAATCGCCAACACACCAATAGATAAATGACTACGTAACTTTTGCAAATGTCAAAATATGACACTAAGATTTAGAAGCAATATTAACAACAAATGTACCAACTTAACAAAAAAAAACAGAACTCAAACTGGACTCAACGATGGGAGCGCCACATGGTGGTTATTCCGGGAACTTTTTGATCAAAGTGTTATATGCATACTCAGGGAGAACCTCCCGCCAATATCATTCTATCAAGCTGTAATCATAAGATGATGCTATACGACGGCAGAGTAAGAGTTTGGTAGAATTACAACAGAGGGCATCACAATCCGAGATTTCATGTGTCACTAAACAAAATTAAAATTTTCAGACAGATCTGTCACTTATTTCAGTATTGACAGCCATTGAAAACAGACAACCCAGTTTTTTTGGCAACGTGAATTTCGTGTGTTAATTAATTATTATGGGGACTCTTCACGATTAAAATGATTCACAAGTGGTTTACCTGTGCGCTAAGATAGTAGACATGAAGTTGAGATAGTAGGCATCTCATATGACCGTGTGCGCTATATATTACACGAAAATTTGAATATAAAAAAACTATCGACGCGTTGGGATGAAAGATGGATCCATCATTATACACCGAAGACCAAATAACAGTCGTGGATTTCTACTGGCACATCCTGATCCCTGTTTTTTGGAAAGCACGTGGCATAATCTACATTGATTAACTTCAAAAGAGGAGAACAGTCAACGACGAATAGTACTGCAATTTATTGGACCGTTTCAACAACGTTATGAAAGATAAACGTTCTTTTCCATCAAGACAGTGTAGAGGTGCATATGTGTGTAGTTGCCATGACCAAAATCCATGAATTACGCTTCGAATTACTTCCACATCCGCCAGATTCTCCAGACTTAACCCCTGATTCGGCTCTAATGAAGACATCATCGATGCAATAAACGCCTATTTGGAGGGTTGAACAAATCGTATTATTTGGAAGTTATCGAAAAATTGGAAAAGGTTAAGCGAAGTGTATTGTGCTAAAAGGCAACTACGTTGAAAAATGAATTATTATTTGGCTGAAAATATTATTACTTGTTTCATTTTTAGCAAACATCTCATCACTCGTACGGTTTGGGACACAATGTTTATCCAAGTCAATTTCCCGTAATATGGTTCATCTTTCCTTATCGCATGCGGTTGGATGATATTCGATACAAAAGAGGAAGATTTCCGAGAGTATAACCTATATTGAACGACCCAGGTAGCGCAGTGGTTAAAGCTGCGTCAGTTGGAGCTGGAGGTACCGGGTTCGAATTCCAATAGGGGCAGGATGCAAAAGAGATTTTTCACCATCAGATTACGATCTGTGGTATGAATGAAGACAACTATGACTCCTTGTGGAGTGCAAAATTCATGGGCCGTCCCATTTTCCATGCCAGTACTATAAGCTGGCATAGAGCTATGCAATGTGCATACGATTAGGAAAATCGGACCTATAGCTGAACGTCCTCGAATTGGCTGGAGTGGCGTAAAAGTAAGGACGTAAATAAGCGAACCGCAAACAAATAGGGCCTTGAGTCCAAAAACAGATTAGTTAGGGGTTCACAATTGTGTAGTTGCCATGGCCAAAATTCATGAATTACTCTTCGAATTACTTCCACGTCCACCATATTTTTCAGACTTAGCCGAACTTGAAAAAATAACTCGATGGAAAACAGATCTAATGAAGACATCATCGATGCAACAAACGCCTATTTTGAAGGGTTAAGCAAATTGTATTATTTGTAAGGGATCGAAAAATTAGAGAAGGTTTAGGTGTATTGAGTTAAAAGTCGACTACGTTGAAAAATGAATTTTTTTTGACTGAAAATATTATTACTTGTTTCATTTTTACCAAACATCTCACTCGTACCTAAACTATGAACCTAGAAAAATGGAATGGGGTTTGAGACAAAATGTTTATCAAAGTCAATTTCCTGGTTCTACGTAAATCCTATAGCCGTATATATATAGTGGTAACACAACCGACCATCGCCGGTCTATAAGTATGCGGTAGCAGCCACCCAACAAAAAAAGGTTTTAAATTTTCTCTTTCGAGCATTTCGGCCGATTTCCGTAAATTACGCCTGTTATGTCTTCTTCTAACACAGGCGGTTTTGCCTCCGTGTAGCATCTTTCACCATCCTGTTGAAACCACAAGTCGGATACACCAATATCTTGAATTTGGGCAGTACAAATTCCTTGATCATTGCTCTTTAGTTTGCACCATTGACGTTTACACGCTGTCCTTCCGAATTTTTATAGAAATACGATGCGTTATGCCATCTGGCTATAAACTGCACAACCATGTTTTAGATTAAATTGAAAGCCCTTGAATCTGAACACAATTTCTCGATAAAAAACGGATCAATTTGGAGCTGTTCCAATGCCCATAGACCAAATCGGTGAGGCAAAAGAAGTTCAACTGGCTTCAATTCATGAACAAGGTGTATTTTGTATCACAGATCTTCCTTCAAAATACGCCACAATATGTCCTTTTTGAGACCCAGAGTTTAAGAACGGCGACTAATTGATTGATTGCGGTCTTTACGTACACTTTCAGCTACAACAGCAATATTTACATTAGATCGACTTGTAAATACGCACTCTAGTCGGGTGATGAATATCCAATAATACGTGGTTCGTGGTTCGAAATTTATTGATTGTTTGCCGAACAGTGTGTTCAGTTGGACGATTATGAACACCATAAAATGGGCGAAGAGCAAGAAAACAACTTTTCACCTTCGGTTTTTTCAGGAAAAATTATATGTACATCCTAAACTCGTTGTAAGAAAGTGTAAGATTCAAGAGACATTCCGAGAGTGATAACTTTAACTAATAAAAATAATTGAACTATCAGAGCACTAGATGATTTGATTCGTTTAAAACAATCGGTTCACCCTGTATTATCAAGGATATGGTGAACAGAGTTGGTTATTGCTCTCCATATAAAAGAAACGTAAGCACTAGAAGATGAAAATGAGTCAACTAACTGATGAAGAAAAAGCTTACCATTTTGATACTAGGCAAATGAGTTGTCATTTCATTGAGCATTACCTCATCAACTGCCTCACTCGCACTTTTATAGAAGTTGACTTAATAAAGACATGCATAATTATCACCTTATACACACATTCGTAAACAAAATCGTGGTTTCACCGGTTTTACTAGTGTAGACGGCTCAACAGTAGCTTTCGCGAGATCCAACTATTGCAAAACTCTCACCATCACGCCAACTGTGTTGGCTATTAATTCAATTGATTCGTCATCGTTTGAGTTAAATTTGGTCATCCAACAATACGTTATGCATAAAATAAACTCCACTGATGTCATCAAACCCCTACTCACAACAATAAGCAATTCGATTAGACATATATTCATATACTTGAATGTATAACTAACTACACGTCCATTTAAAGTCTCAAACTACAGTTTTATTGAATTCAGTCTTAGTATATAGAGTTTCGTTGTCAAGTAATACAAATAATTCGCGAACTTTTATATCAATATATGTGTTCAAACCAGGAACATCTGAAGGCCGAAGTTAATCGTTTCATCACCTTTACATCATGGTGCGAATTGGACGAATGCACAAAGACGGAATTGGCACGATTTGGATTTTATTTTAAACAAACACCAAACATAATAAAATGTACATTTTGTAATTTAGAGATGCCGTACAGTCCGGGCGACAATTGTTTAAGAGAGCATTTACGCTGGTCACCCGATTGTCCGCTGCTAAATCACCAGTCGACTAATAATGTTCCAATTGATCGAGAATTGACCGATACAATACTCACAGCGATAGGAGAGCGTTCAGGTGCTGCATGTTATCGACCAATTCAGTATCGAGATAATTCATATCCTGAAAGTGTACAACAAATACGTCGTGATGATTATAATCGATTGTCGCAGAGATTGCGATCGTTTAAGAATTGGCCGAATGACAATAAACCGAATGCCAAGAAATTGGGCGAGGCGGGATTTTTTTACACTGGACATCACGATCAGATTAATTGTTTTAGTTGCGGAGGGGCTCTCAAAAATCTCAACGAGTACTGCGATCCGTGGGAGTTGCACGCGTTGTGGTATGAAAATTGTAATTATTTAAAAAATTCAAAACCAATTTCGTATATTGTTAATGTTAAACAAAAATATCAGAATTAACTTTATTATTCATTATTATTTTATAAATAAATGTAAATAATTTAATCGATAAATTGTAGATTTTTTAATTGATTTGTGTACACGCCTATGTCAATTATATTTGTCGACATAAAATAGTCGATCGCAATTATATTGACGTTGAAGCTCCATGGGCCGCCAATCAGGTTTGTGATTTCTTGATTAATATTATTCGCCCGTTCTCGTATCGTTTGCAGTGGCTCGGATGGTTCCTGTACATATACATATTACAAAATTAGGTCGTCGTGTATATAGGTCACTCGAAAATATTATGTTCAAATCTACTAATACCTTGAATGCCAATGAAAATGTGCCCCTCGGTTGCATTCGTTTTGCGCGAGTACAAATTTTTCAAATATTCTCGATACTCACCGGGTTTTAAATATTTGCTAGAGTTCAACGTCCACGATGTCCAAGCGATAGTATTGCCAGCGGGCATATCCTCTTCATCGTACAACACAATTATGTTTTTGCCCGCATTCCATATCTCGTGCAACGTCAAATCACACGATTGGTTGAAATTCTTTAAATCCGATCGATAAATAAATTGTTCGAATTCCGTTTCGATGTATTTCATCAATTCGAGATGACGTGCCGGTTTTTTGTACATACCAAGTGGAAATTCATTGAAATGTATGATAATAAATTCATTGGAATATTTCAAAAAATTTCGGATATCATTGAAAATTTTATCGAGTTGAAGAACTCGAACATTGTCGTTCATAATCCAAAACTTTTTTATGCCACTGTATTCGGGATAGTAGCCAATATTAAGATTTAAATAACGAATTCCCATTACGAGCTGCGTCCATATGTCGAAGTTTTGTGTTATTCCGAAGCGTTTAGTGATTAATGTTTTTGGCTGGGTGCGGTTGTAGTAGCAGCCGGAACAGTGAGTACCTGTATTAGATCGAATAATAATACAAATTAGCGATAAGGTTATCGTAGTCACAGGAAGTCGTATTTTATTTATCAAATTCGAAACACAAAATTCGATAAATAATGGGTGCAGGGCTTAGCTTTTTCGTATCAGGTTTTAAGAATTTTGATCGCCAAATGTCTTACCCCTCAGTATTCCATATTTATATCAGGATTCATATTCGACATCTTCTGATGCAACACACGTGGCTGTAACCATTTGTTTGGTTAAACAAAATGGAAACTATATTCTCTACGGGAGTTCTTCTTGTGACACCTAAAGTTTATATTCTTGTGCGGTGAAAACCACTTACGGCTTACAACTTTACTTAAATAAGAATATAGGGCTGCTAACTCAATACAAAAATATCCAACACAGTATAACCGTTCCTATTTTTTCTAGTGAACTCCAGTTTTGAAAAGATCTGCTAGCAATCAATTGCTCGTGTGGCAATGAGACAATTCTATGGCCTTTAGTATTATCTATAAGATCGTTTGAAATCCATGACGCAGAGGATCATTTAGTTTGTATCAACCCTTTCGCTAAGAGGTGAATTGGGCTATACTTTTGATGTGATACAGCATGACGTGATACATTCAATGTAGCAAATGGCTTCTTTCAAGTTAACGCAGAAAAAAAAATTAACATTTAATTCCTTGCCGAAAACCACACATGCAAAATTGTCCGAATCATCAGTGTATTGGTTATAATTTGTTTACGACACTTTAAGATAAGAAAAGTATTTAACAAATATTTGCTTAAGGTTAAATCATTCAAATTGATCGTGATAGCGTTTCGAACAACAAAACACGACTAGATTATTGCTTTAATAGATTAAACATCACTCTTAACGATGGCGTTTTCCTTATCACAACAGGTAGCGTTAATGATAGTGAGTTAATATGTTCTTTCTGGGGATATAGTAGAGCCATTGAATGCCACTAGTATAGTGATTATGTGATTAGATGATGAGAGATTGTGAATCCATTCCCGCTCCCACTGATATAGAATTAATCACAACATCATCTGGCCTAATAAAGAAGATATTCAACAGTTTATCAATGCTATAGAGTACGCAAACCGTAATGATATCCCAATCATTGCCGGATGCGATGCAAAATCGCACCACGTGAGCCAGCTCCGATATAACTCTTATCATCTCCCAAAGAACAACGCCCACCTGGAAAACCTATCTGTGTCTGATTTAGTCATCTCAAATGTGAGCAATAGACCTTCCTGTTTGACATCCTCAAGGCACGAATTAATTGATATTACTCTTGTTTCACAGAATTTATGTAGAAAAGTTTCATCTTGAATGGTCCTGGATGACGTAATCCTCCCTAACCATCGCTACATTGCCTTCTCTCTAACAAGCGATGATTGGGAACTTTATAGAATCTATCTCAATCAGTCACTTCTACCTTCAATAATCAAAATCAGAAAGTGCGGTGGACGAGAAAAGATGTCGTCTAAGTAAACCTAATATATTAGATGGAAATCAATAATTTGGTGGCAAAGGTGGTGACAGAAGATAGAATCCGATGGAGAATTGATTCATTCTAAAAATTTTAAAACACCCGGCCCAGACAGGCTATTTCTGGGTCTGGTACAGAAAGTACTGGAAATTATCCTAGACTACTTTTCAAACTGCAGAACCAGTCTGGCTCTGGAATACATTCTAAGATCATGAGAAAAGTCAGGGTAGTTTTCATCCAGAAGGATGGAAAACCAAGATATCACCAGAAAGTGTTCGACCTATCAGCCTGCTTGTTTTCTAATTAAATATTTAAAGCGATTAGTTGATATATGTACTGTAGGGATAATGTATAAGAAAATTCCACGCCAGGGGAAAAGTACACCAGGAAGTCGTTGGACGGATGTATTAAATAGCTAGACAACAAAGAATCTGTCTTGGGAGCGTTTCCAAACATCAACGGTGCGTTTGATTACGCTTTCTTTAGTGCGATAATCTCTGCAGTTGAAATATGGTACATGGCATGGAGACCAAACTTGTTCGATGGTTTGGTGTCATGGTTATAGGCCAAGAAGAATTACTAAGGTAGTGATAAACTGCGTTAAACTTTAGAGTCTACCGTCAACTATATAGGAAAACTTGGTGGGTCTTTTCACTAGACGCAGAACCTTGGGAAACTTGGAACTCATCCCGCTTTCTTCAGAAGTTGAGTAACTTCGGACCTGGAAAGGTCGGAAGAATACTGGGTAACAACATATAGAAAAATGCAATGCAAACATTTACTGGAAATGCAAACAGTCATTTGGTAAATCAAGGGGCCTGAAACCTAGACGCGGCTATCCGTTTAAGTTATCATTCCCATGATATCCATCCCATGAGAACCGCCTTCAAACTCTTATTTGTCTGGTTATTGTGATAGCTATGCGCACCACACCTACTGAAAGTCTTGATTTGGCTGTGGATCTGCTGTCGCTTGATCTTTGTGGCTTGAGCAGAGATAATCTATTTGGTCCTTCCGGGCACTGGCAAATGGGGAAGGAGCTGGGTCGGCACATACCCCAGGACATGGTAATGAAGCACGTTTTCTAAAAATTATTCGGTATAATTATGATAATCTTTACTAAAGGATCAGTATGCTGTAATCTGGCTGGGGTCGGGTTATACATGCTAAATCCTGATGCCAAATGGTCCATTCCAGTTAAAATTCTCTCACAAACATGGATATCAAAAGTGACGTATTAATTTATAAACTGGCCCGCTTGAATGCAGCTTCCACTTTTAATAGATCTTAGCCCACGTCACTATCTAAGCAATATATCGACTATCACTTCAGTGGTCATGACGCAAATTGCGAACAGTGTGGGGAAAAAGAAGAAACAACTGAAGAGCATTCTTGTGCTCCTGTTCTTCATACTCTTCCCAAAGACTGCATTGTTTTGAACCACGATTTTGGGACTGACAGTTCTAAGGCCGTACGTTTACAATTTGGCTGATATTTTGAAATAAGTATAAGCATGATTCTCGTAAAGGTAGACACGTTGCAAACTATTTTTAAATTATGAACTAATTTGATATTTATCTTATCGTTGTAATGTTGAACTTCGGTATTTTGTCAAATTGTGTAAAAGTACTCGTAACTGATAAAAATGTATTGATTGATATCGGCTTCTATTTGATTTATAATGTAATTTTAGTATACTTATCCCACGTAAGATAAGTATTTCAACAAATTGGCTTTTTATATTATTTACTTTTGTGTCGTATAAATAATATGCTATCGTTCAATCTTTGTTACATAAGCGTTACACAACCAAATTAAGGCGGTCTAAAACGCAGAACTCAGAAGTATCTTCACCAATGTGAAGTTAGTATGAAGAGTTAGCGCACCACACAGGTGGCGCACTGGTTAAAGCTGCGGCAGTTGGAGCGGGAGGTACCGGATTCGAAACCCGATAGGGGCAGGATGCAAAAAGAATTTTTCACCATGATATTAAGATCTCAGGTGTGAAGGAACACAACTATGACCCCCATTGGAGTGCAGAACTCATGGGCCGACCCATCTTCCATGTTAGCACTATTGGATGGCATGGAGCTATGCAATGTCAAAGCGAACCGCGAACAAGTAGGGAGTGCCTTGAGCCCCAAAACAGATTAGAGATTAGATAATAAAAAATATAAAAAAATAGTTAAAGAGCAAAATATAGAGGTCTATGGTATGGTATACAGGAAGGCAATAGCGCACTGTGTCGAGGCACTGTGTCGATCCATTCAAAGACCTCTTGCAAACTCAAATTGAGATTATTCATTGGCTTCCTTGCGGGTCACATTGACTTTTCCTGCGTTGAAAAATGAGGCTGAGTGTATCCGACAGTTTTGGAAAGATTCCATATTTTCTATTGTAACAAATCGAAACGTATTAAAATTAGCCTTTTGATCACTTTTAAAATTGGCATAAACCGGATTCCTGTCGAAATAATTGGTCTCAATTTCAACTTTAATATTGAAGATCGAGACATTAAGTTTCAAGCACAGTAATTTCAAAATGAAATAAGAATTGCCACACCATAGATGAGTCACCAATTTTAAATAAAACGATAGCGTGGCTATCTTTATCCACAGCTTGAAGAGGCTTTAATTATTTGGCTCAAGACAATGAGGGTGGAAAATCTCAACATAAGTGGAAATATTTTTAGAGCTATCCAATTATCCGGCAAAATGGGAATTGGGAATTTCACGGCAACTCAAGGTTGGTTCGATAGATTTAAGAAAAGGAATGGCATCGTTTTCAGATCGGTGGCCGGAGAAAGTCAATCAGTTTTTTCAGAAGTTACAACTGATTAAGAATCGTCGGAACCCGTCCAATTGATTGATGGCTATGAGAAAAAAAACGTGTTTAATCTCGACGAAACCGCGCTGTTCTTCAAAATGATGCCAAACAAAACAATGAGCTTTCAAAAGGAAACATGTTCCGGAGGCAAACTGAACAATTAGAGAATTACTATTTTGGTCGGTGCTAACTCAGATGGGTCAGAAAAACTTCCACTGCTAGTTATAGGTAGAGCATTGAAGCCACGTTGTTTTAAAAATGTCCACAGCCTTCCAGTATTATACAAAGCTAATAAGAAAGAATGGATGACTTTTCATCTCTGGGAAGAGTATATAAGACGCCTAGATGAAAAATTCTTTAAAAATAACCGGAAAACTTTTTTTTTGTTGACAATGCGCCATGTCATCTTCCTATTTCTGGGCTGCAGGCAATAACGATTGCTAATTTTCCAGCCAATACAACCGCTATCCTACAGCCCATGGATCAAGGCGTAATATAAAATTTTAAAGGTTTCTACCGAGAATCATTGGTGAAAAAAATTATTGCTACGATTGAAGATGAAACGTGCACCACAGCACAAGAAGTAAGCTTTAGAAAAGCCGGCTTCCATAATGCATTGGTTCGTCGCCATTAATCGCTAGCTTACCATTAATATCAATATGGAACAATCCAACAATCGACCAAATCACTGATAATATAGATTATAATAGTTATAGTACAGTATGTTGAGACATCAGAAAACTTGACAGATGATGATGTAATCCAGTTAACAACTGTTGCATGTGTAAGAGACTCTGAGAGCTCTAACACGACCGACCCTGAAGATGAGCATGGTCAAATTGACCAACCATCACTGCTTCAAATTGAACAGCCTCTCGATTGCATAAGAAAAGTTCTTTTATATGCCAAAAACAGTGAGGACATAATTCAAAAGCTTCACATCGTAGAATATTTTGTAGATTCTATCAGTGTTCACAAATTGACACAATCAAAAATCACTGATTTTTTTTAAATCTTGATCGCGATATAACATTTTTACTTAGTGAAGTTTATATTTTTGTATTGTTACTTTGAATATTGAAGTTCATAGTGTGTTGCGATGTCTGCATGGCTAAGGAGATGCTAAATTTCTAGTATGATCACTTCGAATTAGGTGACTTTCGGGTTTTACAACATAGCCTTCTAACGATAATGCTGAGATCTGTCATAGGTAACCGTATTTCTCGTGAGAAGAAACTGGTACCAAACAAACAAAGTGAGAGTGATGGTTCCCAGATAACATTAGCTATTGTGACGCAAGTAGAATAGGCTAGTGCATCCAGACAAATTTCGGAAATATATACAGCGGAAAAAGTTGAGGGCAAAGTTGAGATATTCAAGAAATAAAAATAGTCAAAAAGATCGCCGATACACTATCCAGTGTCAAGAGTGTGGATGGTGGTTTACAAATTAACCAATTATAGGAAGGTGATGATGATGAGTAGTGGAGTCAATGGAAGTACAGAGCTGGAGATAAACGCTATCCACACAAACATTACTGAATGAAAGCCGGCTACATATACTCAAGATACATATCAGTATGCATTCGGCGATGACGTCGAACGAAGTCAAGGAAATTGGGCAACTGTAACGAGCCAAACTAGGTTTTTGCGATCCCGCACCTTAGTACAGGGAATTTTTATAGACCCATATAAGATTTCAAATATAATATTAAATAAAAAGTAAAAAAAGATAAACAAAGCATCGCAGATAACGGTGGCTGCCCATCAAGAGCACATACATTCGTTACACTTGATGAAACTGTCATACGTGTAAAACATTTAAGAAAGGAATAACTGGCACTATTTCATTTGCTGAGACAAAGTTTAGTGTACCAATCAACCCAATTTTACCACCATCTGAAATGCATAGCTCTAAACGAACCAAAACATATTAAAATAAATATACTTTGTAAATGTCAAAGTTCAACAATATGATAAATTTTAGAATAGGTGGTCATACTTAGCTCAAAATTTCCCTTCTCATTATTTTGCAGTATTAGACCTGCTTTTTTCTTGTTTTTTTTGCTGGGTGGCTGCTACTGCACGAAGAACCATCTGCGCATTGCATTGCTCCATGTCAGCCTATAGTACTGACATGGAAGATGGGATGGCCCATGGATTCTAAGCTCAACAGGGGATCCAGATGTCATCATTCACACCACCGATCGCACCGCCCAAACGATCGATTGTGTAAAATCCTCCCGCTCCAACTGTCGCAGCTTTAACCACTGCGCCACATGGGCGGTAGACCTACATATAAACTACAAATTATTAGGCTTACTACAAATGTGCACTTAGATACAAAAAGCCACCAGACCTGATTAGTAGGCAAATGCCAATAAATTTTCTGGACAAATGTATAAAATTATCAACTACATTTTTGAAGGTAAAGTTTATACTTTTGTGATCTAATATCCTTACTATCCACTCTAGGGTCGTGTCTTAATTCAGGAGTTTAAACGAAACAATTACTGCTGGGCTTCCCAACCCAACAAATTAAGTTAGATCATCTTCAACACTGAACATTCAAACTTCAGAGTGTAGACTTATAATATAATGTACCTTGACCTGATCATATTCGTTAATTCAAACATAAACTTTGACTTGGCTAATAATAGATCATGATCGTTTTGTATTTTTATATGAATACGATTGATAATGGAATAACATTGAGTTTTTCGAACTCAATGAAATGTAATTGAAAAAACTCTGACTCGTCCCCTTTCTGTTTTATATTTATATCATTTATTTGACATTCCGATAAATACATAAATTAAATTATATAAAACCACAAAAAGATAACTAAACGCTCATCGTTTAGACTATATTTATAAATACTGATAATATCGTGTTATCAATGACATAGCGGTTGTTGTGTATATTTATTGTAATGTTATAGAGTTATCCAATTTTCTATAGCGGCCACTTATCATTCCATACATGAAAGCTTCTCTACTTGTTCATCGTAGACATTGACGATCATTGCCATCGAATTTGATCGCGGAGTAATAAGGCACCAATTTTCTAGCCCCTTTGGGTTCTGTACCGTAAACTACATCAAAATAGGTCTGTATCCTTGAGTTGTCTAACTTAACATTCGATTATCTATACTTAGTTTTGAAGATCGCTTAGCAACGCCACAACAAGAAATTCACGATCCATAATTACCGCGATCATGTTATTCGTCTAACTGAACAGTCCCTCGAGAGATTTTATTTCCTGTATATCCAATTATTAAAAAGCATATAGGATGTCTATATAACTAAGCTGAAATATCTAACTCTGTTGAGAGCTACAGCTTTTATTTCTTCTCATGATTTATCAAGTTGTTTCGTTTCAGTCTCTTCCATGCGATTACTGGTCTTTCTACTTTTCATTTCCCTTGTCCAACGACATTCTCGTTATATCACTTGATGGTTTCTTCAGCGTATGGCCTCCTCTTTCGTCTTTTATTTCGGCCTCTTTGTCTGACTAGTTATGGTGTTCGGTCAAAAGCATTTCAGTATTCGTCTAAGTCAGTGTTTACGAACACCTGTAGTTTCTTTCTCACTTTTTCTGTCTATGGCCACGTCTCACATTCACACAGTACTACTGATTTCACGCACATATGAGTTGAACATTCGTATCTTGGTCTTGCGTGACAGATGTCTTCATCTGTTCGACTTTTTTTCGCTACTGTGCAGCTAAGGTATACAAATTCATATTGACATTTTCTATTTGTACATTGTTGATGTACACCGGTATGGTTATAATTATGTTGTGCATCAACTTCTTGGTTTTTCTGGTGGTTGTCTAGAGGCCGAATAGATCTTCGTTAGCTAGACGAATAGCAGGTACAATGGTGAATTCCATTCACTGGATTGCGATTATACAGATTGAATGGATGTCAGATACAAATCAGCGATGATACAGATTGAGTGGATGTGATCAGTGCAACTTCTTCCTGCAGGTCAGATGAAGTTCTGCCAATTGTGATCATTTCGAGTATCTTTATTGTTGTGTTGAGGAGAGAGATAGGATTCTTGGGGATTGTAATTTTTAAGCATTCCTTCCATTTTTGTGGTATTCTGCCGGAACTTCATACTTCTTGAGTTATTGGCGTTAGTGTGCTTGCAGCAGTAGATGAATCTCCTGTGAATATTTCAGGATCATATTGTCCGGGCCAGAACCCTTATTATTCTTCAGTTTTTTAATGGCATTTTTAACTTCCTGCTCCATTGGTGAATGGGTGTTGCTAGTTTGATTATTGGTATCAATTGATGTGGCTTATCCTTTGTTGATACTTGAACAAAATTATCCCTTATTTGTTGCTGCCTCTTTAGCAGCCTTAAGAATGCTTTCTCCATGCTTCCTCTTATCATTCCCTATCATCTTCTTTACTTAACTTGCTTTTTCTTTGTATCTGCGTTTCACCTGTCATTTTTTGATGGTTGATTTGTAACTTTAGTTACCACCCAGGTTGCGCAGTGGTTAAAACACTGCGGCATGGAGAGGGAGGTATCGGGTTCGAATCCCGATAAAAGCAGGATGCAAAAAGGGATTTTCACCATCGATCGTCTGGGCGGAACGATCGGTGGTGAGAATGAACTCATCTGAGACTCATATGCAATGTGCAGATGGTTTCTACGTAAATCGCATCTATAGCCGGAATGTAAAGAATATAATGGGAAGTCACAATGGGCCAATGAAGCCTGACTGACAGATAATACTACAAAAAATCCTTTAGTTAAAGGCGTTCCTCAATCTTTTCCCATGCCGGCATACAATTGAAAACCTTGGATTAGTGAAAATACATTGAAAAATATTGAGGAACTCTTCTTTTCTATGGAACTTGAGTTGGAGCGCTTAATTATGTTTCTTATTTTCGTACCTTTCAATCTGTCTATGTTACATTTCCTACTAGTTGCCTCTTTTGTCGTCCTTGTTGGCAGAGAAAATAGCGTGCTTGCTCTGGCATTCCGGGTCTCGGGTTCGATTCCCGATGATGATCAAAAATCACAAACGGATGTTTTTAATGTGCGTGAATGTGAGTTGATTCGCCAGGCCCCTCGTGGCATTCAGTTCTGGAATAATTTTCTCCTTATTTTTTTGGGCTTAGAGGGCTTGATTTGTAATTTTGATCTTGTAGTGATGAGAAGAAATTCTTGTTGCCCATTACGTGGTCTATCTGATTTGTAGTTATGCCATCCGGAGATGTCCATGTGTATTTATGTATATTTTTGTGTGGGAACCTACTGCCGCCTATGAATAACTGATTTTTATCGTGAAAAGCAGAACTCTACGAGTCTTTCTCTATTGGTCTTTCGCACAGAATCCAACGGATTTTTCCCAATAATAGTTATCAGGTCGATTTTGTCTGTTAGACATTGAAATCCTGTTATACGATTTTTATCCATTGGGAGATACAACTGCCGAAATGATAATTTCACAAAGGTCATTCAGAAACTAGCTTCAGGTTGCATTCATTTTAATCTCTTGATTATCGAAAAGCTGGCCCGCGTTATGTAATATTGTATAGGAGGAAGTAATGAGATCACTCATTACTCATATGAGGAAGTGGAAGAACAGATTATATCAATGATCTTATCTCAATGAGTCGTGCAGGAAATCTAGATAAGTGAAGGATCTTGACGGATGACTATGGCTTCTATCAAAGGTCGAGACAACAGTGCAGCGATTTAAAGATTTGCAATCCCCCGGTCGTTTAATAGTTTTCAGAGTAGTACGGTGTGTGGTCGCTTTTACAGAACGAGCCTACATCATCAAAAATCATTTGTGGAAATTGATTTGATCGCTAATTAATCAATCTTCCAGATAATTGTAAACACAAAATGATACCATAAAAGGCAATGACAATATATAGCATTCGGGATATATTTAGCCTGAACAACCATCCAATATCGTTATCGTATAAAAATAATACGTACCCGGAATAAATATTTTTTTCAGCGGCATATCACCAATCAATTTATTGTTGCGCATCCAATTTGGTTGAATTTTTAAACAATCGAGCGCTATCAAATTCGATTGATTGTAGCTGGCTATATAGTACGATAAACATTTGGGTCCCATTGTTGGTTTTGGTGGTATATTGTGATCCAAGGCATTCGTACGGTCCCAACCATCGGGCAAATGCCATTTATCAATTTTGACCGATGTTTTAATTTGTCCTTGCCGATTGTATCCCGTATCGATACGATAGGCGGGTGGTGCATTTGATATTGACGGATTTTCGATGAATAGTCCAATCCATTGCGGTGGACTAGTACACGCTGGTCCCCAATTTATAATCAAATTTGATTCTTCCGGCGTATTACCCAATGGTGAAATCGTTATATAGATTGGACATGATTCTGGAAGATCAGCAACTGAAATCAAACCAAATCAAGAAATTATATTGCGACAAAATGGCTAATTGAGTTTCTTAAACTTATCATGCATCTTACATAAAAATACAATAGCCAATTGAAACGTGTATTGCTATGTATTTATATACATATGTGTAAGTATAATAGGTTGTTATCTATGTTTACAACAAATAATTTGTTTTTGTCGCGAAATAAGTCGTTATCTTTATATAATATTTGGGAGGCGCGCTATTTCGTCCGCGAATTAGCTTAGCGGAAATAAGCAGTGACTAATTCAAGATTTTTATTTTTTTATTTTAAATTTATTTTAACGATATTATATTTATAGCAAACATTTATTATAGAATCCGTGGAAATATTGTTGTTTTCGAGGTTTTATCGACCGGCGACGATAATTTTGCTAATTCAAACTTATCGATAGTTGTTTACATGTTATAAACATACAGGTTTCAACAATATAACGGCAGACATCGTTTTAATTAAATCAGAAGTGAGCTATATTATGCCAAATAAGCGATTGGTATTGTTTACTTTTCCAAAAACCCCTCTGATTACCTCTTAAGCTGCATTTTAGATCAATACGAAGATAGCCTATTCGAATTTGTATCTAGTTAGCTGTTCATACTACTGTAAACCACCAGAAGATGAGTCATCTCTTCGTTTAAAAGGTGGCTTTACTTTAATAGGCTTAAGTACTATTCGAAACGGGTTAACTCCCAGAGTATGACTGATCAGAGTATACTCTCTTTCTTTGATATTATAAACGATATCACGAATTTACATTACATTCCTGATCATATTTTTTTTAAACTGCTTTACAGGCCATTGTTGGCCCGTACCGTGTCAACAATCTGCTTCATCACGAACCATCTCTTCATACTGTCGTAGCCAATTAAAAGATGACAAATCGGTCTCTACGCCGTGGAGCCATCGTCGTCGACAGCGACCTCTTCGTCTACCTAAAGGCGGCTCTCCATTGTTAGGTCGCTGTATCATTCGGTTCGGATTAGCACGCGCAATAAATTAGTGATCTCGTGATTGAAAAGAACTCAGTATGTCCCATCAACATAGCGTTTTGGTACTTATATCACACGCATGATTCTTTTCTCGAATGTTAGAAGCCATCATTCGTACTCATCCATCAAGGTCAAACTCTTACATCTATATATGACAGAAGGTCTGATCAACTTTGTACAATTTCAGCTTATCCGCATTTGCCCGAATGCCAGTGGCAAGGCAAACTTTGATATCCTTTCCCACCCTATTATTGTGAGTAATTAGAGATCCAAGATACTTGAATCTCATCACTCCTTCAAACGTGTGGTTACCACTATACTGAAATCAATTGGTCTTGAAAACAATACATCAGACATTTAGTTTTGGACTCGTTGATTTTGAACTTTTGGTACTGTGTTTTTTCGTAACTTTTGTACTGTGCAAAGCAGAGCTGTACCGCAATAATTCTCACATTTTAAGCGATCACCCTTCTTGAATATTGGGCATAACGCGGCTACTCTCCATGCTTCAGGCATAACTTCATTTTACCATACCAATCGAACAAGGTTGAAAAGACAGTTCCATAAAGTTAATTCTCTGAATATCAAGAGCTCTGAATTAATGCAATCAACTCCTGGTAAACAATTTTTCTTTAATCTTGGCATGGCCATGCTGACCATGGTGTTCAAATACAGCTGGTGATACATGTGGAACATAAAATAAATCAGAAAAATGTTCACGCCATGTATCGAGTACCACATCGACGTTAACACAGAGGTTTCCATCTTGGCCCCGAATGTCAGTCGACCGCGATCTTAAGGTATGGTGCAATTCGGTGATTCATTTAAAGAAACCACGCGATTTGCTTTAATTGCTGAGTTGTTGTACTCTTAACACATATCGCGTAGTTTTCACTATACCGAAAATATGCTCGGCAACATCGACAACAGAGGTTTTAAATACTTCACAGACACTGTTCACTTCTTCAGACTCCAATATTTCCAACTCCAAGATTTACGAGGTCATCTCCACTGTGTTGCAATGTATAGCATTGGGACATATGTTCTCAATATGCGCCAGGTTTTCTAACTGACTGTATGTTTCACGTGCCGATCCTTAATCTCGTTCCTGGGTAACCTAAGCGGGTCTTATGTTGTTTTGGCGGTATCCGACTTTTTTTCTGTTGACATTTTTAATATTTGTTGTTTTTTACTAATGCGGGTCGTCAGCCAGTGATCCAACCAGATTTTTCCCCTACGACAAGCTCTGGATACTGTGGAGGTATTCTATGGCTCTTATGATTCGTTCAGAGTATTAACGAACATGGATGCCCTCACCCACTCGATATTGTTGTTATCCTAAAATGTGACGTTACTTTAAAAGCCTAATTCGTTACGGCTTAATTCACAGATTGTGACTGAGCCAGCGTAACTCTTTTTCTTTGATTTAATAAACGATATCACGAATTTTTCATTAGAGCTGAGGGTGTGCATATTTTGGTACTATTTCGCAGGAAACCACTTTCTCGTACAAAATATCACTACAGTATCATGAAATTTTAAACTGTTCAAAATGTCAACAATGATACGAGAAACGTCCAGTAACTTAGGAAACCGGGCACATACATAAAAGAGTAACGATTGGAATTCGTTGCTATCTAATAAACTTGATCGATAATTTGAATCATCTGATGGGTTCTTGGTAAACTGTCACTCAAAACCTTGATATGGAATCGTATGTGTTAACACCCGATCATTTTTATTTATGAAGGATCCATCATACTTGATAAATTCATTATGCCCATGTCGCTTAAAATTTTGAACATCCTACAAGATGCTTTATTATACATTAGTTCCGGGGACCGAGCTTTGCTCGGAAAAAGAAAGAAATTTTTAAACACTTTCGCAAAACAACTTTAATTTAATTTAATTTTGTTTATTTTATTCGACTGGGAAATCGTCGCTGTTAATATCAAGACTTATAGAATTTAGATCAGGAGCGTTCAATGCTTCTTTCCACACAACATGATACGTGTGACGTTCATTTTCAGGTGGTAACAGAAACTATCAAGCTATTTTGTCGTTTAACACGGGAAAATGCTACGTACAACATACCGTGATTAAACACAGGTGTACGCAAGTCGACGCCAACAAATTCGAACGTTTGTCCTTGAGATTTATGCACGGTAATAGCAAACGCTGGTCGAAGCGGAAATTGATGTCGTTGTATTGTACATCCAAGTTGTCCTTTACTGGAGTCCAGCGTAACTCGAGGAATGTGTACTTCTTGTCCAGCTTTTTCCCCAGTAATTATTTTTGGTTTAACTACGTTGTTACAAAATTCGTTAACAATCAGGCGTGTTCCATTGCACATGCCCTCCGAAATATCTAAATTACGCATTAGCATAATTATCGTATTTTTCTTTAGTTTTAATTCATGGGATGACAAATCAGCAATTTCAATCGAATTAAGAAAGTTCTGGCGTGAATTCAATACCTCCTTCCTGTTTATCGACGATCGACGATCTCAGCATTAATATTACTGACTTCTTTGCTCAGCGGCGCGAGAATAACACGTTCCTTCATTCCTTCGTAATTTAGATTCGCAAGGCTATTCCCAAATACTTCTTCGATTAAATTACCACTGGAAATTATATCCTCAGGTAATTCGATTACATTGAAATCATTTTTTGGAAGATTTCCATTTCCCAGTTTCAGGATGCACTGTTCCTGATCGACACGCATATTATTTTTTAACTTAAAATTTTTGAAATGCTTCCAGAGATGACTTTTTTTTATAGAAATCGAGTGTTTCACTACGGTTGCTTCGGAGTTGAACAGGTAAGCACTGACGGAAATCAAGTTTGGCAAGTTTGGATTTCCAATAGACCGCAACAACTGATCCATATTTTGTAAACCATACTTTGGTAACATCGGTGCCTCATCCATAAGGAAAACATCAATTTGAGCGAGTTCTGTAGCTTTGACTGAACCAGGTTAAGTGCTGGAAATTGAATCTGACGAAAGCGGAACTTTCAGACCAAATGTCTTGTGTGATGTTTGTCCAGCAGGCAATAGAGTTGAAGCGATTCCAGTAAATGCCATACATTTTACTTTGTGATTTTGGCCACAAAGTAAGTGATATAAGGCCTTATACACGAAGGTTTTACCGGTACCGCCTGGTCTATCTATGAAAAAACATTTTGTTTCAACATAGTTAGAGTCATTGGCTGCACGTAAAATACTGTCAACAATTTCAACCTGTTTTCCTTGCAGAATATTATTTATTTTTATATCATTATATTTTTTAATCGAGTGTGCATTGCGTTTGTATTGCAATTTATGCGATAGGGTAAAAAGAAATCAAAATTAAAAAATTCAATCAAAAATTCAATAACATAAAGTGGTTACTTTGATCGAAAAAATTTATTCAAAGTATTTGTGACGTCATTCATATGAAAAACGTTTTTCCAAAATTAAACTAATTTTTTTAAAGTCGTGACCTATTTAGATCGTTTTTTCACACCGGAAAATGGTAGTATGCCAATTTTCAGAAAAAATAATAGTGCCGTTTTCGAGAAAAAATAAACAAATATACATACAATTATTGCTCGTTTAATACTAAGAATTTTGGGTAAAACAATTTTTCTGGTTTAGGTGACTATTAGTGAGGATTTCTAAGACACTGATCCGGCTTGCTTGCTACGAAAGATTTTTTACATTATTATAAAACATATACATATAAACATTGTACAACTAGGTTTCAGACTATGTCTTGATCAATAATTTAGGAAGAGGTGTAGGAAGACGTATATATGTATATAATGACAGTAACGTAGTCACAATGTTGGGTCAAAGTTAAGAATAGGCTACCGTGAACTTTTGAAATTTATACTGCTATTCGACCAGCAGTAGTCCCCGAGATCAATGAGTCCAAACCCAAATTTCTGATCTATGATTTTAAAGTTAAGACGCAATTTTTTTCAGTAGTGGCCACAAGATGTTTGGAAAAGTGATGACATTGAAGATAGGCCTTTTACGAATTATACGTATGATTCCGAGTTCTTTTACGTTCAGGAATTTAATGCATGGGACAGCGAGGCACAGCGAGTATGCTGGTTCGGTGACATTGTGAGTGCTATAGTATACGAAGAGAACGATAGAGAAATCTTTAAAAAGACACACCTGGTGATGTTGCCATGGTTCCATGGCACAGAAAACAATTTAGCATCTTTTTGTTGTTAACAACAGTATATGAAGAGCTGTCTCGTGATCGAAACAAAAGATCAATTGTTGTGATAAAATATCGAATAATATGTAGTGTTTTTTATTTAGTCGAGCGCTTCTAAAATAACGCTTCTGTTAATCGACTTAAAATGCGTATATTGTAGTTAATTGCTTCATAATACACCTAACACACACAATCGCTAACATAATCTTGGCATGCGTGATCCAATAGCTTGAAGCGTGTAGCTTGCCGTAAATTTGAGAATGTGTTGTACTTCCGAGTTGTTGCTTGTATCTTGTAGTCCACTGGGCTGGTTTCGATCTGATGATGACGTCATTGAATAACTGCGTGATCGAAAAGATCAAATCCACCTCATCAGGCATATGCTATCGGACGAAATATCGATTTAATATTAACGTGTGGCGTGAGCTAATTTGTGATTTGTTTGAGTTGCTCTGGAAAGCCACAAGCACGTGGAGTTCTGGAACGTGAGACATGTTTTTTGAATAGCCCGATCGAGATCATCTAACAATAACCTACACATGCTGTTGGGCAATGAATCCACTACCGAAAATACAAAAGCCTGATCCGCTACATTAATGCCTTCAAAATTACTAAATATCCTCGATGATTAACCAACGACTATGTCCACTTACCAAGAAGCTGATCTCCTGGTTTCCTGTTCATAAAATTTTTCGCTAAGACCGGAAAAAGACAAATTTATATTCAACGGTCCTTTGCCCAATCTTGAAACGTCTAATGTGCATGTTGACGAATCCAAACCAATTTTTTATTAGCTGCCCTTGGTGGTGGTTTTCGCATAGTAGTTTTGCAGATCGGCTGCTCTACACTTCATTCAAAGAAATACGAAGCTTGGACGCAGTTAGCGACGATTTATTTTGGCGGTAAATGTCGTCACAATTGACTTTGTCTTTGTTGGTCATCCCGCTTGGGTTATAACCGTCGCAAGTTGTTTATAATCAACTGCTATAGCTTAGTTGATAAAACATAACATTTTACGGAAGTAAACGTATACCTTATTTTTAGTTAAGTATTCTAAGATGGCTTAAACAGGATTGGAAACGATGAATTACTGTACATACACTCGCGGACAAAATTAACGCATATTTTTTTTTTTTGTAATAAAAAAACATCCCGCTGGTCAGTTTTAATACTACTGTAAAATGATAGCACATTTATATTTTTATCAGAAACCACCTTGAATAAAGTTTACTGCAAGCCAATCAATTAAATTTTTCAAAAATCCTCAATCAAAAATGCGTTGTGTTTGAAATCCAACGCAACGATCGGCTCTTGTTCCACTGCATATCAATTATTTTTAAATGCAGTACAACTAGTTCTTGTAAATGTGTTCTAAAGCAAACACCTAATATAAAATCCATTGTAATATGGCACCCGTTCAAGAGCTGGTGGCGGTTAAAGTGGTCACATTGTATCAGGAAGATTATACACAAGTACAAATCGCACGAAAATTAGGAATTAATCAGTCTTCGGTTTCACGAATACTTAAGCGGTATCGTGAGATCTTAAAGTATAAAAGAAAGCCCGGACAAGGACGTAAAAGGTGCACAACCGAGCATGACGATCGATTTTTAAAAATGAATTCGTTACGAGATCTAAAGCGAACTTCTACTCAACTCAAAAATGAGTTACTTAGTGCGCGTCAAGTGAATATAAGTGTCAGAACAGTAAGACGAAGATTAAAAGAAGTGAACCTAACTCCAAAACGGCCCGTAAAAGTCTCACGGCTTCTTCCCCGCCTCAAATCCAGCCGTTTAGAATTTGTTCATACTCATGCAAATTGGGGAACTGATCAATGGGCCACTGTTCTCTTTTCAGATGAGACCAGAATCCAATTATGGAAACCAGATAGACGTAATCTTGTATACAGAAGAGTTGGAGAATGCTACGCACCGTGTAACATGGTACAAACTGTAAGCTTTGGTGGAGGTTCAATAATGTTTTGGGGTGGAATCAGTTGGGAGGGCCGTACGGAGCTGGTGGAGATTGGTTTGAGGATGAATGCAGACTGGTATGCTCGGAACATTCTTGGCGATCACGTTTTGCCATATGTGGGCTTCATAGGTTATGACAGTTTTGTGTTAATGCATCATAACGCTCCAGTCCACGTTGCTGCAACGGTACGACAATATCTCCAAGATATTGGCATTCGTGCACTTAAGTGGCCACCAACGAGTCCTGATCTTAATCCGATTGAACACGTCTGGAACATTCTAAAACGCCGTATTAGAGCTAGAAATCCTGCACCAGATTCGACAGCAGAGCTGAGAGTTGCAGCGCAAGAAGAGTGGAATCTCATTCCGCATGAAATGATACAAAGCATTCTACTTAGTATGCCCAGAAGGATGGAAGCTGTAATAAGGGCACGGGGGGGTTAAATAAATAAAAAAATAGTTCGACACATTTTAACATTTTGCAATGAAAAATAGCCGCTATAATTCCATAACGCCACATTTGTGCCTCTTTTGAGAAAAATTATAAATTTGGGATCATTTGATACCAGTTCCACTGAAATTGTCCAGCGGAATTTTTTTTTATTACAAAAAAAAATATGCGTTAATTTTGTCCAGGAGTGTAAGTTGATGATCAGGTTTAACGAAACAAAAAATCTTTTGGCTAACGTTATGACATAAACAAATGTCAACGCCTTATTCAAGGTTATTTCTTTCGTCGTATCTACACCAGTCCATCAGTATGATATTTAGAACCCGTTTATGGTATAGCTTATAACTATATAGTGATGACATTGACCAAATGTATCTACATACATTCAAACTACTGCATACCGATTCAAGCTCTCACAATTAAAAGATGATTTGATAACAATGTAAGACGATTGCTTTGTTTCTTTGGAGTTACGCCCATTCTATAGGTTCATTGTCGTATTCAAATTTATATGTGTTTTGTCGCGTAGGCCACACATCTCGAATTGGGCGTCTAACATATTATACAAACGTTTATTTTTAATAGTCGATTTATTTTATGGCATCAGATTAAGAACTACCTAAGCTCTCGATTAATTGAGCCATTCTTTCAGAATAATACTTTCAGACCACTTCAACAACACCCCTATAGTTGGGTTGAAGTTATGGGGTTCTATGGTACTTTGAATTCATGACCCTCTGTTGGAGTGCAAAATTCATGGATCAATCCATCTTCCATGTCAGTACATACTATAGGCTGATATTGAGCTATGCACTGTGCAGATGGTTCTACGTAAATCGGGCCTATAGCCGTACTTCCTCTATTTGGCTATGTAATGGCTTGAAATAGGATGTAAAGAAGCGAACCGCGAAAAAATTGACCGATTTTTGGCACTTACACAGATGTGATGAAGTCTGATCCAGTTAATACGTTTTTCGATTATGGTTCAATGATTAATTGGGTTTTATAACTATAAGTTCCGGTTTAACCTATTATGCTCTACGTAATATGACGTAATTAAACATTCAATACAATTGTTATCGGATGAGACTCCCCACTAAACGATATGGTGTTAGTTTGTTGATAGGCATAGTCATCTGTTTATTATTAAATTGATTAGTTTACAGAATTCATGATTTTCCACTCTCGAACGCAATGACTAATCGACACATTGATATAGGACGAAATTGATTAATTAGACTAGTCATTGAAACATTGGATTTTATCAACAGTCGATTAACAATTAAATATCTTAAAAATGTTAAAACTGACAGTCATAAACAGAAACTGAAAGTGACTTGAAGAATAACTTGAAATCGAGTTCATAAGATGTGTTTCAGTGCGATGATCTCTTCAGCTACCGCCCAGGTGGCGCAGTCAAATCGGAACTATAGCCGTACGTCCTCGAATTGGCTGTAATGGCGTAAGAGTAAAGACGTAAATAAGCGAACCGCGAACAAGTAGGGAGAGCCCCAAAACAGATTAGAGATATAAAAAAAAGATCTCTTCAGCTGAAAAACATGGCATGGAGACCACACTTGTTCGGTGGTTCAATGCGATGCTTTGGTCAAAGAGAATTACTGCAGTCTTAGGAAGTGATACGAGTACGATGATTGCCAGAAATGGATGTCTTTATGGTGGAATTCTGTCTCCGCCGTTCTCGTGTCTTGTGGTCAATTCACTCTTGGTTCAATTAAACGATGACGGATTTTACTGCCAGGGTCAAGCTGATGACATCCGCATAACACTGTTTGGTAAATATACAGATGTGTTAAGGAAAATTTTAGTCTCCCAAAAATTGGGGCTCATACGCTCCTGCTCCCTTCAGAAGATAAGTATCTGGGGATCTGATTAGATCAGAAAATTACTTGGCAAAAACATACAGATGGTAAATGCAATAAATGTCAGAAAATTACTTGGCAAAAACATACAGATGGTAAATGCGCTTAAGTATCCGGACACGAGATTGAAGATCGGCACGTGGAACGTGCAGTCATTAAGAAAACCTGGCGCGTTGGACGGCCTTATCACATGCATGAAAGAGTATCGGCTGGAACTCGTAGCTCTCCAAGAAACTCGATGGCCTAAAAGTGGAGACCATGTGTCCCAAGGCTATACGTTGCTACACAGTGGAGATGACCTCGGAAATCTTGGGGTTGGATTTCTCATTGGGCCACAGGTAAAAAAGGCTGTCTTGGACTTTCAAGCAGTCGATAATCGAATGTGTAAGCTTCGCTTGCACATGAAATTAGCCAACCTGTCAATTGTCTGTATACATGCGCCCACTGATGTAAGCCAATCCCAGGATAAAGACTCATTTTACAATAATCTAGATAATCTGATGGGTTCTATACCAGAGCACGATGTCAAATTGGTGATTGGTGACTTTAATGCTAGAGCTGGCAGAAATCAGACCGACTTATGTAACAACATAGGTCCGTACTCCCGACACGAAACTGCGACCGAGAATGGGGAAAGAATGATGTACTTTGCGATCGCTCATGATCTCAAAGTAGCAAGTACATTCTTTCCTCATAAAAACATCCACTTAGAAACATGGACACACCCACGTAAAACATCCCGAAGCCAAATTGACCATGTGTTGATTTCAAAAGGGCGGGCTCGGGTTGTCCAAGATGTGAGATCGTATCGGTCGTCAACAAAATTCGTAGGCAGTGACCATTTTATGGTTGCTGCAAAGCTACGATGGAAATTTTCGTACAAGTCAGGGAGGACAGGAGAATATACAACGCGATTCTCCTGTGAAGGTCTGATAAATGAAGAAACGCAACGAAAATATCAAGATCTTGTCAGCAATAGCATTATACAATCCAATTACCAATCTGATGATGTGAACAGTGTCTGGGAAGTATTGAAAACCTCGGTTGTCGATGCTGCCCAGCACACTCTCGGTATAGTGAAAACTAAGCCCAAAAATGATTGGTTTGATGAGGAGTGTCGTCTTGCTGTTGAGCAACGAAATATAGCCTATAATGAAGCGCAGACTCGGTTTACAATCGCAAGGAAAAACAAAGCAGTTCTCGCTAGGAGGACTGCTAAACGCATTTGTAGACTGAAGAAGCGAGAATGGTGGAAGGCTAAGGTCTTAAGAGTACAACAACTCAGCAATGAGCACAATTCGCGTGGTTTCTTTAAAGCTATCACCGAGTTGCACCATACCTTAAGATCTCGGTCAACTGCCATTCGGGACCAGGATGGAAACCTCTGTGTTAACGTCGATGCGGTACTCGATACATGGCGTGAACATTTCTCTGATTTACTTAATGTTCCACATGTATCACAAGCTGTGTTTGAATAGCCTCAAATACAGACCGCGGAGATGTTCATTGAGGATCCATCCTATGAGGAATTCACAATGGCCATGCAGAAATTAAAGAAAAATCGTTCACCAGGAGTTGATTGCATTAATTCAGAGCTCTTGATATTCGGAGGGCTAACTTTGTGGAACTGTCTTTTCGACCTTGTTCGATTGGTATGGCGAAATGAAGTTATGCCCGAAGAATGGAAAGTGGCCGCGTTATGCCCAATTTTCAAGAAGGGTGATCGCTTGAAATGTTAGAATTATCGCGGTATAGCTCTCCTTTGCACAGCATATAAGTTACTGTCATACATTATCTTGGGAAGAATTACTCCTCTAGCGGAGGAAATTGTCGGTGACTACCAAGGAGGATTCCGTCCAAATCGGTCAGTCACTGGTAGAGGCTATGGTATGCGCTTGAATATTTAGGAATACCACAAAAATATGTACATCTGTGTAAAATGACAGTAACGCAGTCACAATGCTGTGTCAAAGTTGAGAACAGGCTATCGAGAATTTTTGCAATTACTTCTGGTGTTCGACAAGGAGATGCGCTGTCCCCGATACTTTTTAATCTCATGTTGGAATACATCCTTCGTAAAAGTGCAACACCTCAGGACAATATCTTATTCCGACAATCCAATCAACTTCTTGCTTATGCAGATGATATCTGTGTGATTGGATTAAATGGCAACGGAGTGAAAGAGATACTTGATCCACTGGAACAGTGTTCAGCTTCTGTTGGTCTCAAAATCAACGAGTCAAAAACCAAATATCTAATCTCGGGTTTTAGAGACCAAGACGCAATTGATTTCAGTAGTGGTAACCACACGTTTGAAGGAGTGATGAGATTCAAGTATCTTGGATCTCTCATCACTCACGATAATAGTGTGGGAGAGGATATCAAGGTCCGCCTTGCCGCTGGCAATCGGGCTTTGTACCCTCTACGTCCACTGCTGAAATCAAAATATCTTGCAAATACGGATAAGCTGAAACTGTACAGAGTGTTGATCAGACCCGTTGTCATGTATGGATGTGAGAGTTGGACCTTGACGGATGAGTACGAAAGATGGCTTCTAACATTCGAGAGAAGAATCATGCGTGTGATATATGGTCCAAAACGCGACGTCGATGGCACTTACCGAGTTCTTTTCAATCACGAGATCAGGAATTTAATGCAAATTCCTGATATCGTGCATGAAACTAAAGGACAGCGAGTACGCTGGCTCGGACACGTTCTGCGTGCTGATCCGAACCGAATGATACAGTGAACCTTTAAGGGAGAACCGCCTTTCGGTAGGCGAAGAGGTCGCTGTCGGCGACGATGGCTCCACGGCGTAGAGAGCGATCTGGCATCTTCAAACTGCCTACAACGGTTTGAAGAGCTGGCTCGTGATCGAAACCGATGGAGTCAAATTGTTGACACGGTACGGGCCAATAATGGCCTGTAAAAACCGTAAAAAAAAAAAAAAAAAAAAAAAAAAATATAACATTTACTTTAAATATAAACGGTCATTTGGTCAATAATATGGGGTCTGAAATCTAGACGTGTGTGATTGCTATATGTTTCGGGTCCATATCTATTTGCCACCCTTATTTCATGGCCTAGAACAAAGAATGTGTTTGAATGGAGGTCTCTAGAGACATATTTGGCTGGGTATAGTGTGACTGTTGTACGCTACAACCACTGCAGATCTTAAGACGGCTGTAGGTCTGCTGCTACTTGATTTTTGGATCAGAAGTCATGCAAATAACCTACGCCTACAAGGCAGAGATAATATTTTTGGCCCTTGTGAGCACTGCAAAATATGGAGAGAGGTGGGCCAAATCAAGACTGCCCACTACACTATATGGTGTCGAAGCACGTTTTCAATATTATTTTGAATAATTATTACCGAAAACTACCAACAGATTTTCTTATCTCACCGGTGACGGTATGATGATCTTTACTGGTGGATCAGTATGTTGTAATCTGGCTGATACCGGGTTATACATGCTTAATCTTGAGGTGTAATTATCTCTCCTTGGCAGGTATGCTATATTGTCTTACAGATGAAAAATGCTGCATTTTTGAAAGCAGTACTCTTTCCAAACAAGATAAGTTTCAGTGATCGTCGTATCTATCTTTTTCTGACTGCTCTAAAGGTGATTGTCTCCAATACTGTTTCATCGAAACTTGTTTTGGAGACGGTAATTGCCTTAAATCGACTAGGCATTGGCTCATATTGTTGCAACTTTTAATGGATCTGAGCCCACTCTACAGGATACATCATTATCTCTTAAGAAAGACATCGAGTATCACTTTGGTGATCTGCACCAGAAGAGATGGAACAACCTCGGCTCTTGTCTCCTATCAAAAATCTTCTTAGAGGATTCTCACGGGGCATAGAAGAATCTTTTGAGCACTGCTAGTGCTCCTGTCCTTCATACTCTTTTTTAAACTACACTTTTTTGGATTCGATTTTTATTGACCTTGAGTACCCTGGATATCTTGCATCTCATTACAAGAACAAACTGATTTCGGAACTGAGATTGTACATCTGGGAAAAGATGTCACAATGGGCCAATTTAGTAACCCCACCCTTATTTTACTTCAAATCCGTGACGTTTAAAGCCACCTACATGTATATAATAAAACGACAAATCTACCACTTATGATAGAGGGAACAACACATCACCTCCGTGTGACTGTTTTAAAATTACAGTCAAGTCTCGATCGAAAATGTGACTAAGACATAAGTTTTGTTTACAAGTGGGTGTGCCAATCATGGAAACTACAAACCACAACCACATGTTATAACAAAGACTGTAAAATGAAACACGCCCATAGATTATTGAAGGTCACCAACACAAGTTTTCTTTTGCGGAATTTTAAAATAAAAATAGCACACTTGAACAATACTACAAAGACGGAAATCTAAAAATATGTGGCGTTTTAACGTACTTTTATATCTCAAACTTTATTTTTAGTTATTGAGCGTTTAAGCAATAACGAGAATCCATATAAAATGGGACTTCCCCATAACACTCAGATTATGACGCTCGATGGACTTTGGGTTTGTTTTGATTGCTGTTTATCAGCATGACTTGGCTTAAATAAGAATATAGTAAATATTCACACAGTTATGTGACGCATGCACTGAAAACTCATTATCATAAATACAATGTTGATATTAAGAATGAAATGTAAGAATATGTGCTTACATGATTTAATAAGTTTACACACACCAGCGTCGATATAATCTTGAAATAGTACAATGAAAGTTTACAGTACGATCTGAAAAGAATCATAGATTGAAGCTGTGTACAAATCCATCACATTTGTTGGATGACAAAATCAAGGCGATTACGGCCACTATCAGCCATATCTCAGTGGAAATGTCTTCAAACAGGACACTCGACGATAGTCAGATCGCTGAGGAAAGAACTGGCGAATCTAGACTATGTTACACCAATTCTCTGCTTCGATAAAAGGTTGCGAACTACCTGCCCCTCAAGGGAATCTTGGAGGAGCGGGTTGGCAGCGGAAACGGAAGCATTGCAGTTCTTTTCGGATGGCTCCAAGCTACACGGTAAAGTAGGAGCTGGAGTCTTCTGTGATAAAATAGAGCATATTAAGCAGTTCGCCTCCCTGCTCACTGCAGTGTGTACCAGGCAGAGGTGATAGCGATTGAGGAGGTTCCGAACTGGTTGAGACATAATGTGAAATCCTCGACTGATATTGCAATTTATGTGGACAGTCAGGCGGCAATCAAGTAGCTGGTTTCTGTTTCTCTAACGTCTAGAGTGGCATTGGGTTGCCGCTCGTCTCTAAATGAGATGAGTGAGCATTTCAACATCCAGGTAGTCTAGGTCCCCGACCACTCAGACGTCATGGGAAACTGCAGAGCGGACGAACTAGCTAGTCACGGTACAACTCTCCAACTGGTACCCGAAAGGGCAAAGTTGGGGAGACCCATTAACGCACTCAAGACTGTGCTTAAAATAGAAGCGGAAGCTTCAGCGAAATAGGTGGATGAACATCCTCTCACGTAGAGTTGCAAGACAAGTCTGGCCAAAGCTGAACTTGAAACACTAAAAGGCACTTATCTCCCTACGAAGACGTGAACTTTAAACAATCGTGGGGATACTTACAGGACACTACCTTCTTGAAGAACATGCGAGGAGGCTGGGTCTGGAAGTAAATGACTTTTGTAGAAGCTGTAGGGACGAGGAGGAGGAAGAGACGGTAGTCCACCTCCTATGCTAACTAAGAAGCTCAAACTGGTTCTCATAAGGATAAAAGGGGAGTAAGATCCTGTGGTATCACAACAGATCGCCGCCGGTCTAAGTGTGCTGTAGTAGCCACTCAACCTAACCTAACCTATTATCCAGATACACGACACTGTCCTTTGGTTTACAAAATCAATGTAAACTCGTAATAAGGATAGCTATATACCAAAATATTATAGAATGTGGTAGGTGGTAACAACCTTGAGATTAAATCAAACTGACAGTGACACAACTGGAATAATGAAGATTATTCAAATAGTGTAGGCATACTGTCTGTATTACAAAATGATTCAGTATTGTATACTTAAAAAGCGAAATAGCCAAGGCCTTTAATATCTATTCTCGTCCGCTGTTACTCATTGTAATTTTATAAATATTAACGTTTCATGTCTTGACGAAAACAACTACTTTGGTATACGAGGGAAGTAACTAAAGTTCGCTTAGTAGGCGACTGTGAAATATCCAAAAATAATTAAATCCTTTGCAATTATTTTATGAGACTTGTTAAAAAATCAAAACGATTGGTTAAAGTGGAGACGAGAAAACGTAAAATAGTTAAGTAAGCCAGCCTAAATTCCACCACCAACGCGAAATTCAATCACTAACGATTGCAGCGTCCCTATACAGACTATTACCAAGTGGTGCTGAATATTCCAGACGGGACATTTTAGACATTTTCTGTAGAGGGCCAAAATCTTCTTCTCATGACGTCACTGTGACTCTGGGTAAGATTAGCACAAGTAATTATTGTTAATCAATTGGACTTGAATGCTATGGCTGTATCGCAAAGATTAAATAATGGGTTCCACCAATTTTAAATGAGGCCCAAAAGTGGCTCGAGTACATTTTGCCAAATTATATAAAATGGGCAGTCTCGCAACTTTAGTACGATCCAGTACTATAAGTACGATTCGGAGACCATACAGCAGTACATGGTATGGAGCCCAATGGTAGCAAACCCACCCGTAAAAGCTAAGCAAAAAAATCAGCAACAAAAGTCATGAGTCAGTTTAGCTGGTATTTCTCTGGAAAAAGGTTAGACGGTAACTACAAAAATCGTTTCTTTTTCTTCTAAAATATAATTTTTTTCTTTAAATTGACACTATGGATTCAATATGGCCTACAGTGTGAACTGTAATAAACAACAAATATAATTTAGATCGTTTTCTACCCTATATCTCCTGACATTATCTCTTCACCAACGAATTCAGTTCGAATCATAAATCCTACTTTTTTAAACATTTTTATTTGAAGGACATTATCAGAGCCAACATTATACCGGGCTGAACTTTAGTCTGCCACAGTGAATTGACTGTAGAACATGTCAAACGACATTAAATTTTGTGTATTCATTTCTGGAACTCATGATATTGATAGTTGTAATAAGTGAACGACTTTGGGCCGGTTACGGTAGGAGGATGCCGTCCAAATCGATCAAATGGTAGTATTGCAGTCACTATGCAGTGTCAATGTTAAAAACAGGCTATCGAGAATTTTGGGAATTAATGCTGGTTTTTGACAAGTAGTCATGCGTGTGATATATGACCCAAAACTAGGTGTTGATGGCACATACCGAGATCTTTTCAGTCACGAGATCAGTAATTTAATGATTACAGGGAGTTCACTTGCTCGGTCACGATCTTCATGCTGATCCGGACTGAATGGTACAGGGATCTTTTATCGGAGACCCATCAGATGGCGTAGAGAGCGATCTGGTATGACTATGGTATTCGAAACCGATGAAGTCAGATTGTTAACACGGCACGAGCCAATAAAATCCGATAAACAATTTTCGTTTATGGCATCTTTTTTGGATTTCAGCCAAATTAAAGAAATGAATAAATCATCAACGAAGACGCACACCACATTAATTTAGTTTTAATCATATTATTTCTCAATAAAACTGATCTCACTTGAGTGTTTGTGAATGACCCAATATATAATGTTAATATCTTAGAATAAATATTAATACAAACAATACTTTTTAAACTAAAATGATCGTTTTGATTGTGTTTAACAAGGTCATGAGAAAAATAAAAATAAATCAACAGTAAATTATACTGTTCAGTGAAAATGGAATTTTTGGCAAAAATGCTGAAAAATAAACATCTGTATAATACGCATAGTTATCATATCATACATCTACAATGCACCGCTCTCAGTTATCTTAGAAATGGTAGTTAAAGGCGAGACAAATTTTATTTCTGGATCACTCAGTTGAGTAACAAGCGGTACCAGCTCCGTTGCTTAAATACATGGCGGATCATCAGACTCTTGTCAGTTTTTAGAAAGTTCTGATGATATGTATTATCTTGAGAAGAGAAGCCAGGTAACGATTTGCACTACTTCGGAGGAGATACACATGAGTCGATCAAAATTTGCATGCGACCTCCGGTCAGAAGTCTAAAGTTGAGGTGATCAAACTATTATCTGAAAACCCAGTTTAAAGTGGTACAGATAAACCTGCAAATTCTAAAATTCTGTTTAGGCAACAGCATCTGAGTAGGTTCGATATAAAGGCTGTGACCATGCAGCAGAAACAATTCAAAATTTGAAAGATTGAGAGCTGTTTTGGTAGAAAGCAGAGCTGGAAAAACTACATAAAAAACGAGAAGACTTTTTAAACAATACTAACCGTATCAACGATTGGATCGAGCACAAAACGGCCTTGATGTATACAACCTTGAAATGAAGAGTTTAAAAAGAGCAACCAGGAGGAATTTTTGTGCAAACCAGAATGGTATTGTTGGGTTACTTTTACCTGGGGGCTCTCGGGTTTTTACTACTGGTATGTGCAAATGCCTGAATTAATCCAATCGAATCTGCTGGAAGATATAGTTTTGGCCCAAATCTCATTCAGTAAGTATTAAGGATATACTTTCCTTTCTAGTAAAAATGATGAGAGCAAGTTATGCCTTTAACTCTTTCTAAAACTCTGAAAGAAGTTCACCTTATCTTTATACCAAAAGAAAACGAACGACCTAACAACCAACCTAATGCATATCGACCAATCAGTCTCACATTGTTCTTTCTTAATACGATGGAAAAAGTTCTGCATAACACATAAGAAAAAACTCATTACCTCAAAACGTAAGGAGTGGGTAAAATTGAAGTGACAGCTCTAACAGTCTGGTTACCAAAATCAAAAAAATTAAAAGGAAATCGCCATCGATTTTGAAGAAACCTCCAATGCGTCTTTAAGAAGGATAGCAAGTGAGGAGAGAGTACCCATTTATAATGTGTATTCGCTTTATGCTAGGAAACAGAATTATTACAGCCAGGTTGGGTAGCGAAATGGTAACCGTTGGCATTAACGGTAAAAATCATCCAAAAGGAGGATAACATTCGCCTGTTGTGATCATTGGTTGTTGATGAACTACCAACCCTGTTGAATAGCGGAGGTTTTAAAATCCTATACACGGATGATCTGATTGCAGTCATTAAGGGCAAATTTAACACAACTATTTCAGAACTGAGGCAGGGGCCTCAAAACACAAGCAGCAGCTGCAGTCCTGAAGTTGCAGTTTTGTATTGATATTGTATTGATTTATGAATTATCATTACCCAAATTGTCATTTGAAGAGCCTGTAAAATCCCCAAGAATAATGTGGTGACATTAATAAATCGTTCACTTTATTGTATTACACTAGATGACACATCAATTATTGCATATGAGTGACAAACAAAACAGTCTTATCTCAAGAAAATATATTTTGTAACGTCTGCAAATATTTATAATTATAATTAGCGATTATATTACTGTGACAAATAAATTAATTTTAATGATCGTCGATAAAGTTCAAATGAACTAAAATTTTAGTATGATTTTGATACCCGTAGTGACATCTATTAGCTAGAATTTAATTACGAGTACTATAGTTTGTTTCCTAGCTAAGCGTGATATACAATAAAAATTGAAACCAATACAGAGTTAATCAAAGCTCACGATGAGTTGATTCGATGGCCGTGTATTCATTTGAGTGAACTACGGCATTCAAAAGCGAAAACAACCATAATTCGAGGTTATAAACATTAAAATAGGCTTAAACTTGATATCAATGCAAAATGAAATGAAATACCATATGAAGAAAATGTTTGTCGTATACAAATCTTATATCATGCCGACATTCTTCAAATTGACGATCGTTTTCAACTGAATCAGATAAATATGGTATGTCAGTATAATTGTTTATTTAATTTTGAAACGTTGGTGGTATAGCCAATTCAAGCGGTTTTTCTCTAAATACTGGAATGGTCTGTTAATTTTATACGCTCTCAACGACGTCGTTTTTGTTTTAAAATTTTCTGTGAATTCTGATGTATGTTATGTATTTAAACATTTTATTATGAATGTTTCGGAATTTCCTGAAAAGAGCACGTTTTATAAATAATCAGTATTATTAGTCTATACTCAAAACAAAGCAATTGTGCAAGCTACGAGTATATCTGTTATCAGGATTTAATCATATGTGTAGAACAATAAATTAAATAAATAATTTACTGATTAGTCACCGCGGTTGAAGTTTAGTGGCTAAGAGATTTGCTCATCACATTGCATCACAAACGTTTTGCCTCATAGAAGCCAAAATTCGCGTTCAAAATATTTAAACTTCTACACTGAACAAAGAAACTAATACAATACGTACGGATTAAAGAGTAGAGCCTTGACGTTTTGAGAGCACCTTTGGTAGGCTAGAAATTGTACTTTTTGGTGGGCGAAGAGTTTTATTCTGTGGGTTTGATCTAGCATCTTCTGACTGTTTGCATGCAATTTTCGGTGTCCGTTGGAACCTTCCTACTCTTAACTATTATAAATGTCATATGCAAGGTTGATTGACTTAGCTGAAAGCCTTAGCTGAATACTAAAAAAAACTAATCATCCCATTTTACATTTATCAATAATACCTTAGTAGTCAGATCAACAGAGAACCACTTTTATATGATACATATTAAAGTCTCTTTTATCCCATATCATCATGATATCTTACCCAGTAGTACAGCAATTTAAGACTCACTTATATTTTTCTGTGGGCATATTATAATTAAGGACAACCGTCTATTCTTAGTAACAAAGAAATATTTACAGCGTGGAACAAAATATTGGTATCTGGTTTTTCTTTCACGCACCGCTGAATCTTCTGCCTAGCCTCATTTAGTCTTGCTGACAATAAAATAAAGGGGAATACAATGTTACATTAGAGGCTCAACATTGTTTCAATTAAGTAGCGACAAAAAATTCGTTTTCTACGGGTATTTTGACCGGATATGTCTTTGCCTCGTCATTGGACGAAGAGCTAAACCTAGTCGATCCTAACCTTTAATGTTAGATGATGCAACAAGAAAACCATGTTAGTAGAGATACACTATCATGCTAATTTATCGTCAATTCATTATTTAAAATGCAACTAATAGCTAAGGTTAGTTTACGATTTCACCAGAATGTCGTCAGAAATTGAACTTTAATCTTTCTTTGAAACATCTGTTAAAGATAACTTTGTACTATGAATGAAATATTTAATCTAATCAAATGAATTCATTGAATACTAGGGTGATGTTTACTGACGTAAAGAATAATAGAAATTTATAGACGACAAAGCAAAGTATTAATTATAATTTCTTATCATCACGTGACTTACAAGCAGATCACTATCAGCGGTCTTTTTAGCAAATTCAACTTGAAATGAAACAATGCTAACAGAAATGATAGGACGAACAAAGGCGATAAATCACTTTGAGGTAAAGCAAGCATAAATTAAGTTTAAGCTAGAGTGGATTAAGTCAAAAGATTAAATAATATAGTAGGCTATTAAAACCAAAAGCCCTCTGGGTGGGGGCATCCATGTTTCGTTAATATTTCGAACGAAACATGAAACCCATAGAATGTATCGAATGTATCCACCCATAGAATGTATCCACCACAGTATCGAGAGCTTGTCGTAGGAGGCGACTAAATCTGGTTGGATCGCTGGGCTGACGACCCGCATCCGTAAAAAAACCATCACTGTTAAAAATGTCAACAAGATAAAAAAAAAAATTGGATACCGCCAAAACAAGAATGACCCCCCGCTTAAGTACCCGGATACAAGATTGAGGATCAGCACGTGGAACGTGCAGTCACTTAGAAAACCTGGTGCGTTGGACGGCCTTATCACATGTATGAAGGAGTATCGGCTGGAACTCATAGCGTAGTAGAGACCATGTGTTCCAAGGCTATACGTTGCTACACAGAGGAGATGACCTCGGAAATCTTCAAGTTGGATTTCTCATTGGGTTACAGGTAAAAAAGATTGTGTTGGACTTCCAGGCAGTGGATAATCGAATGTGTAAGCTTCGCTTGCACATGAGATTAGCCAACCTGTATATTGTTTGTGTACATACGCCCACTGATGTAAGCCAACCGCAAGATAAAGACTCATTTTACAATAATTTGGATAATCTGATGGGCTCTATAACTAAGCACGATGTCAGATTAGTGATTGGTGACTTTAATGCTAGAGCTGGCAGAAATCAGACCGACTTATGTAATAACATAGGTCCGTACTCCCGACACAAAACTGCGACCGAAAATGGGGAAAGAATGATGTACTTTGCGATCGCTCATGATCTTAAAGTGGCAAGTACATTCTTTCCCCATAAAAACATCCATTTGGAAACATGGACACATCCACGTAAGCCAAATTGACCATGTGTTGATTCAAAAGACCGGGCTCGGGTTGTCCAAGACGTGAGATCTTATCGGTCTTCAACCAAATTCGTACGCAGTGACCATTATATGGTCACTGCAAAGCTACGATGGAGATTTTCGTACAAGTCAGGGAGGGCAGGAGAATATAAAACGCGATCCTCCTGTGAAGGTTTGATAAATGAAGAAACGCAACGAAAATATCAAGATTTTAAGATCTAGTTACCAATCTGATGATGTGAACAGTGTCTGGGAAGTATTGAAAACTTCGGTTGTCGATGCTGCCCAGCACATTCTCGGTATAATAAAAACTAAGCCCAAAAATGATTGGAGGAGTGTCGTCTTGCTGTTGAGCAACGAAATTTAGCCCACAATGAAAGTAGACTCGGTTTACAATCGCAAGAAAAAACAAAGCAGAAGGACAGCTAAACGCATTTGTAGACAGAAGAAGCGCGAATGGCGGAATGCTAAGGTCTTAAGAGTACAACAACTCAGCAGTGAGCACAACTCGCGAGGTTTCTTTAAATGAATCACCGAATTGCACCATACCTTAAGATCTCGGTCAACTGCCATTCGGGACCAAGATAGAAACCTCTGTGTTAACGTCGATGCGGTACTCAATACATGGTGAACATTTTTCTGATCTATTTAATGTTTCACATGTATCACAAGCTGTATTTGAATACCCTCAAATACAGACCGCAGAGATATTCATTGAGGATCCATCCTATGAGGAATTCACAATGGCCATGCAGAGACTAAAGAAAAATCGTTCACCGGGAGTTGGTGGCATTAATTGTCTTTTCGACCTTATTCGATTGGTATGGCGAAATGAAGTTATGCCTGACGAATGGAAAGTGGCCACGTTATGCCCAATATTCAACAAGGGTGATCGCTTGAAGTGCGAGAATTATCGCGGTATAGCTCTCCTTTGCACAGCATATAAGTTACTTTCATATCATCTTGGGAAGAATTACTCCTCTGGCGGAGGAAATTGTCGGTGACTATCAAGGAGGATTCCGTCCAAATCGGTCAGTCACTGATCAAGTTTTTTCGCTACGGATGATTCTTTCCAAGTACTACGAAACATCTCGCGATTTACACCAGGTATTCCTAGATTTCAAGCAAGTCTATGACTCGATCAACCGAAAGAGACTATGGAATGCGCTTGAATATTTAGGAATACCGAAAAAATATGTACATCTGTGTAAAATGACAGTAACGCTGTTACAATGCTGTGTCAAAGTTGAGAACAGGCTATCGAGAATTTTTGCAATCACCACTGGTGTTCGACAAGGAGATGCGCTGTTCCTGATACTTTTTAATCTCATGTTGGAATACATCCTTCGTAAAAGTGAAACACCTCAGGACAATTTTTTATTCCGACAATCTAATCAACTTTTTGCATATGCAGATGATATCTGTGTGATTGGATTAAATGGCTACGGAGTGAAAGAGATACTTGATCCACTGAAACAGTTTTCAGCTTCTGTTGGTCTCAAAATCAATGAGTCCAAAACAAAATATCTGATCTCTGGTTTTAGAGACCAAGACGCAAGTGATTTCAGCAGTGGAAACCACACGTTTGAAGGAGTAATGAGATTCAAGTATCTTGGAATTCTCATTACTCACGATAATAGTGTGGGAGAGGATATCAAGTTTCGGCTTGCCGCTGGCAATCGGGCTTTATATCCTTTATGTCCACGAGTGTTGAACAGACTCGTTGTCATGTATATGGATGTATGGAGTTGGACCTTGACGGATGAGTACGAAAGATGGCTTCTTACATTCGAGAGAAGAATCATGCGTGTGATATATGGCCCAAAACGCGACGATGATGGCACATCCATCCGAGTTCGTTTCAACCACGAGATCAGGAATTTAATGCAAATTCCTGATATATTGCAATAATATCAAAGGACAGCGAGTACACCGGCTGGGTCACGTTCTGCGTGCAGATCCGAACCGAATGATACAGCGATTTTTCACGGGAGTCCGTGTTTCAGTAGGTGAAGAGGTCGCTGTCGGCGACGATGGTTCCATGGCGTAGAGAGCGATATGGCATCTTCTGGTTGCTTGCAACAATATGAAGAGCTAACTCGTGATCGAAACCGATGGAGTCAGATTGTTGACACGGTACGGGCCAATGATGGCCTGTAAAAGCCGATAAAATTAAAACTTTTCATATAAGTACCTTTGAGCATATAAGTACCTTTGAGCATGTAAGTTTTTTTGTATTACCTACTATTGTTATCTAAAACTTAGTTCAGATCAAAGGTAAATTATTTTAACACAACAATATTATAGGATTATTAAGCCATTTGTTCAGAAACACCGGCAATTTTTGTGATCTTCGGTTTCCTCTTTCACAATTTCGAATGGATACATGAATATTCACACTTCTTGATCCTTTGTAGTTTTTCAGAATAGACGAAGTCATCTGAAACCATGTCACTGAATGTCATTGGGTGTTGTACTAGTGAATGTTGTTTCACTATTGCAATGAGCAAAATGGTGATATATTTTAGTACATCTAACTTTATCTTCCTTTGTGCTAAATTCTATTACCTACATCTCCAACTTAATGAGTTTCAAATGTGTATTCTAGATTCCCAATTATAGTGTTTAGATAAACTTAAATAATTTGAAAGTTCACAAATATTACGTAATTATTAAGTGGTGCCGTCCATTCATTGGATTGTTTGATGATGAAATGGATTTCGTAGATATGATCTATGATCTCTAAGGCAGCGAGAATGAAATTTAATATCGTAGCCATAACCATAGTAATTTCATATGTCCTGTTGAAGAGAAATATCTCGTCAGTTTATATTTTTTTCTTAGATACAATTTCTTTAGAATTCTTTACATATACATCTGCCATTAAGATGATCAGTTGGTTTATAAATTCTTGATGCTTCTTGACTGTTTTTGTTTCGTTATAAGAAAGCTCTGGTTTTCGTTTTTGATCTTTATACATTTTGACGAAGAACGCTTTCTATCTATATAGCTGATGGTTATCTGACGGTTGGACGTCTCTAGTTGAATACTAAACGGTGATATATTTTTCAGTTTTTCGCTGATCCTTCTAACGCCTTGTTATTATTCTAATTCTTCTATTTGCTGTTTAATTTCTTTCTAGTTTCCGCTGAAATCTGTCGACGCAGCTTTTACTTGACGGAATTTCTTGTCTTTTTCCACGATCTATGGTTCTTAGGAATACTCAAGATAATGAAGCAAACTGTTTCTAGTAACAGTCTTATCGCAGACAGTCTTTTTCGATTTGTTTCCTATTTTAAACGATGTTACTGGTTTCAATAGTAGTTAGACTGACTTGACAGGTTTATTTAACGGTGGATCTCATCTCAGTATTTAAAATTCGTCGTATTATTGTTAGTATACTATATTCCTAGCTTGAAAATATAAATATAAGAGAGTATAGACATAAATTTACCGACCAAACTAATTGGGACTAGATTAAAAATAGAAATTTTGATCTTCAAATTAGAAAATAGTCAGAGCTGAAGTATGAAGAAATTATGGTTCACCGGTTAGCGTGAGGATTCTAGTGTGCCGACCCATCTTCCAGCCACTGCAGATTGGCATTAAGCTAAGCATGGCCAATGTTGAGTAAAATAGAGTTAAAAAAGAAGATATAAATTTTTTAATACAAATTTTTTCTGGATAATCCAATCGATCCAATATCAATATTAGCGACTAAATACATTCATTTTAAATTATATCCTCTATGATTCTTAAGTTAAATCTATAAAATATTTTTATAGATTACTCCATTTTATTACAACTGACAATTAAATTTAATATTCAGTAATAATTCAACAAAGTAAATTATAACTTCCTGCGGTTATAATTAAGAACACGAGTCAAACAGCTTATTCGACCACACATTAAACAATAATTCATTTCAATGTCACGATTATACAATTGAACTGTCTCATTGAACTTACTTGATTTTTGCGCTCCAGAACAAACTATTAAACTAAAAAATAGTCCCACTACGATACTGGTCATTCCTGCAATTTCTATTTAATTATTTTAGAAATCACAGCCACTCTACGCCTATATATAGTACGTTTAACTATCCGATCTCAGTGACTTGTTATCACAATAATTTTAAATTACCAACTAACTTATGATACGAGTATGTTCAGTTTATTGGTAAAAAAAATAAAGAAATGTACCAAGCCACATTATCATACGTAATTTTTCAAATTGATTAATTGAACGAGATGAAAAAAATAATAAATTTTATGTCAACTGTATGATATAATCGTACATACAAGTCGTTGCAATTTTATGTTCCAATTAGACGGTATGGAAAGTATTGAAAACGTAATTCAAAATAAACTGTTCAGTTTTGGTAGATCTGTAAGTCCAGGATTAGGTAAATGCCAGGCTACACGTGTGTAGTGACTCGTCAGAAGGTTTTGCAAAGCGAGAAAAGTGCCACCATTTTCTCGCATTGCAAAACCTCCTGAGTGATAGAAATTGTTGATCCCAAGGGTATGTGAATATCGATTACTAGAGTTTTTCACCAATAACGACTAAGACTTCTATGAGAAAGGCATTACGAAGCTACCTTTAAAATGGTAACAAATTATACAACAAAACGGTGCATATTTGACCAAAACCAGGCAATCCGAAACATGTTGAAAAAATCATTAATTTCACGCAAAAATAATGGATTTATGTCTGAAAGGAACTGAAAGTATAATATAAATACTTTCATACAAAATACATGAAAGAACGTTTTTTTTTGTCTGACACGGTACGTATCTGCGCTGAACTGAAAGGATAATATAAATAGGCCTTTAAACTATTTTTAAAAATTATGAATATTAGGTAATATACTGCACATTGTTCAACTATTATTTACAATCTGCATTAGTCTAATTATTTGATATAGTATATAACTATTTAATGGTTTCCACTTGACACCGTGGCTCATACTGTATCAAAATTCGGCTTCATCGATTTATCGAGTTCATCACGCTGTTATAACTAACTATAAAATGCCACACCGTTCTCTACGCCTCTTAACAGATCGCTAAACACATTACAAACAATCTTTTTCTAATATTTATTCCACAAGATCCAATTCTCATACCTAGGACAGCTTTAGTCTCAGCTAATTCGAATTTATAATACTGATTACCTGAAGTACAAAGCATTATTTCATTTGGCGATGCACTTTTATATTCACCATTACTAGTTTTACATTCTCAAAACCTCATCCTGTTTTGCTGTTGCTGTGTTGGGTGACTAATAATTATTTCGCTGTCTCTCAACCCATCATATATCCTATGACAAGTTGTATGAAATATGAAGGTCAATGGTTTTCATTAGTTGTAATTTATAGTCAAGATTCTCATCAATATAATCATCTTCAAAACAATTTTGGACAGTCACAAATATATTTTGCGTATTTTAAAAATAAAAATCGTCAAAACTATTTTTGAAATTTGTATATATTTTACTTAACAATTGGAAAAATTTGTTTATTCTTATATATTTAGATTTAGTAAGTTTCTCGATTGCTTAATCAAAATACATTTATATGCTTAATAGAGAAGTTCTAATATTAATATGAATTAAATCTAAAGAAAAAAAACTTGCATTAAATCAAATATTTTATTTTATATCTACAGAATCATAACGTGATTTCATCATCTTTTTTATATACGATTTGTAATCATCACCTGGTGCAAAACTACTCGATTTACTACCGAGACCAGCATTGGCTGCTCTACTCTCAGTCTGTTCGTTAAAAACATTGATTAGCGTTAAGCAACAAATCTAATTCGACACTTTCTTACCTCTATAATATTCGTTCGACCTTGATTACTTCTCCCTAACCCTTGGCCTTCCGACCAACCCATTTTTTGTAAAAGACGATTACCAACATTATTCTCTCCGATTGGTACAGCTGCTATACTAGACTGTGCTGTTATAACTGCCTGTTGTTTTACTAGTTCACGTTGGAAACGCTCTTTACAACGATTTGGTGGCGGAGAGTCATCTTCGCCGTATTTCAAACGACGTTCCTTAGCACGATCTCGATATCTAAACAAAATCGTTAGTATAAGAAATTTGCAACTCGAATAAATTTATATACGTACGATTGGGTTGATGCTTCGCCAATATCCATAAATTCCTTAGTCAAATTATATTTCTTAAGATTTTCTAAATGAAGGCTGGACATTTTCAAATGCTTGTTTAGAATATCCTGTGATTGGAAAGCACGTTTACATAAAAGGCAAGTTAATTTTTCGAAATCAACATAATCTCTAGTACTAATTGATCCCATTGACGAATTGGTTGGTGCACGCGATTCTTCTGCATCATTTTCCGAATCCGATCCATACGATGGCACTAATTTACTATTACTATTACTGGATGCAGGCGGTGGTACTTTCGATATGGTTGTTGTTGTCTGTGGCAATTCAATACCAAATTTACCAACTTTTTCTTTCTTTTCTAGAATAGCGAAACCAACATCCGCATATCCATTATCTGGTCGTGATCCACTTTTAGACATTTCTTCCGGTTTACTGATTTGTACTGGCATCTGCATCATATCTTTCTTTTGATTTAATTGTTTTGCCCATTTTTCCATATCTTTCACAATTTTTTTGGCTACCTTAACTTTATCCTGTTTATTATTATCTTTTCTATCTTTGCGCTCATCGTCTCGTTTCAAATCGTTAGCATTTTGAGAGCTATCCGAATTTACATCAAGCGATTGACTATTTGCGATATTATTGCTATTATTAGCCGCAATTGATGTTGCGTCGATCCCACTTTGACTATTAGGCGCCAATACATATGTACTATTCTCATTGTCCCAATACAAATACGAATTTGTTTCATTATTGTAATAATATTGGGAATTCGCGTCATAATATAAACCTGTTATGGGATCATAATAATAGCCGGATGTTTCATCGTACTGATACAGTGATATATCGGGTGTAGCTGAACAGAAGAAGAAAAAACACAAAAAACGAAAACAGAAATTATTTAAAAATCAAATTTGCCCTCAACTTTTATCACAAATAAACAAAAATTACGATATTTTTTGCCATCGTTCCCTTTTGGCGCTTGAATCGGTTGTGTTTGAGCCATTGGGGATTGTGGCGGAACTTGATGATGTGTTGGTTGTTGGTTCGGTTGTGTTTGTGCGGCAATTTGTTGCATTTTACGTTGGATTGCCGATTGTGCAACAGCCGCACCCGAATTAGCAGTATCGCCACCGATCTGACTTAGCGTTGGTAAATTATTAAATTGACCCTGCGAGATTTTATAACAAAAATCATTAAAAAAAAACATTTGATTTAAGCAACAAACTATAAAATTTACTTTAGAGATTTGGGAATAGTAATATTGCGTGTAATACTTTAAGTAATGTTCATGCTCGACTGTATTAGATGCATATAAACTAGCACTGTACTCCGCCAATCTACGAACATCGCCTAGTGCATATTGATATGCGTGATCAACTGTGGCTGGTCCAACATTTGAGCTTCCGACACCTATAGGTTTAACGGGCTGTCCTCCTTTGATCAAAGTACGATTTTCCGAATCAACACAATACGATATTAGCACTAGAAAAATACGACTCTGGTTAAAAGTTACCTCAAAGTAAACCATCAACACTTACCTTCCCGATTATCAATAGTCAATGGTGGCTCCAATCCTTTTAAGGCGTTATGCGTATTCATCGAGTCGACCAAATTGTCAAACGATAAATAACATATTCCTCGCGAAATCGAGGTCGGTGGATCACGGCAAATCAATATTTTCGAAATTTTCGATACTAGTGATGGAATCACTTCTTGCATTGTAGTGAGAACACCTTCTTCATTTGTTAGCACATCTAAATTACGTAACATAATTTCTGCAAAAATCAAATTTATAAGTAGACTATAGGGTAAACATAAACAAGTCTCAATATACTTTTTGTAAGAATGCTGCTGACTTCATCACTACCTTCGCCGCCTTTTTCACTTTCTTCCCGTGATGCATAGCATTTAAAACAACTCTCACGCCTTTTAAAATTGAAAGTGCCACACTAGTTTTACAAAAGAAAATTACCAAATCAAATAAAACTGAACCAATGACTTAAGTCATTCAAAATAAACTTACTTTTCCGCAAAACCAATCAGTTGCAAATAAATAAACTTTTGACGTTTCCTGAGTTTTTGATCGATAACAAGCGCTTGTGCTATAGTCCATGACGGCTCGAAATTGGTCCTGTAGTATAAGCACCCCCTACAACAGCAGGACACCACACAGAAAAAAAGAAACAAAATAAAAGTATAAGATTAGCCGATGAATAAACAACACAAAATTATTTTGTACGCCATTATTTTGGAAGCATAGTAGTAGTAGTAGTAGTGTGGTCGATACAATTCACAATCAGCTCCACGAGGAGTGAAAAGAATTTAATTCCGTTTTTAAATTTGTTTACTGTGATTGAGTTTTTAAATTTTCTTATAACTTTTTTTTTAAACTTCTTATGATTTATTTATATTAAATCCTATTCACCTAATAATTATGACTCTGGGATGGAATATTTAACACTAGATATGGTTTTAAAATAAATGTTTACAATCCGAGTGTGTGTATATTTACTTTCGCGACCTCTTGATTACTGCTTAGTTTTTGTTGTAACAAAAAATAATGATTGAACATTTTACAAGGGTTACTGTGAATTTTGACAAAAAATATCTTCTACACTGTTGTGACGGTTGGTGATATCATGCAAAACGCCTAAATAACTTAATTCATAAGGTGTCATAATCTTTTTGTTAAAAAGACGTACATTTGGAAAATCGTCATTATTTTCACATTGCCGAGATAAAATGATCACCTTTAGCGGTTAGGTGGCTAAAATAACGAAATTTTAAAATTACCTATTACTATAGATTAGCTAGAAGTTCAGTATCATGAAATATTTATAATTAAAAACATAAACAAGAAAAACAATAATTATAATATAAAATAACAAGATATAAATTCCTAAACGATTATTTTCTAACTTGGGAACCTAATACACCTGATTATAGTCTATATTTAACAAAACTATATAAGATAAGACAAGGGACCACTCAAAAAGAATGTTGATCACACATAAACGTCACACATTGACGCCTGATGCTAGAAAGATGGATCTTCACGCTTGGTCAACAACTTCCATTCTGTTTAGAACGTCTAAGTGAGCATTACATCTTACTTCTTTTCTTAAGTGATTTCAATGCAGTATAATCTGCTAAAACATTCAATTTTTGATACAAGCTTCTGAACAAACTCACAAAGAGTTCTATCAATTCGAACTTAATTCAATTTAACTTATAATTTCTATCAAAATCAAGAGGATTGAAACTGTTGGAAATACATTTTTAATTTCATTGCAACAGAATTTTGATAGTACGTTCGATTAAATTTCAGTTTAATTGTTTATTACACGAATTGTTTTGCATGAATTCACAACCAAATAAAAAATCGATCATTTTAACTCATCCTATTTTTGTTTATCCCTACATTATTACAAAACTCGTTCACACACAAAATCTTTTTTAAAGAATAAGTTATGCAATACATAAACTAAATAAAAATAATAATAAAAATTAAAATAAAGTCATTAAAAATGATTTGAAATATGATATAACCGATCCACCAAAAACCCATGACCAATCATTTTGTCCGAACTTTATTTTAATTTTCTTTTTTCAAATAAATAAATAAATAAAAAAATAAGTAAACAAATACAGTTTTTCCCAAACGGATTGGGGTGGTATTTGTCCAAATATTTTGTATATATATATACGATCTGCTACACAACCACAATATGGTATTCTAAATATTTTAATGTTCAACTGCAAGCACTTTCGAAATTGTGATGTAGGAATATGATTTAACTTCCGGTTTTATGATTTTAAGTTTTAAATTTAGATTTTTTTTTTTAATGTTTTATTTAAGTGATAGTAATTTATCTTCGCCAGATACAATGATACCTGTTTATATTCCATCCAGCGAGTTGCTTCCTCTTCAGTATTAAACTCGACAAAAGCAAAACCTCTTGATGCACCTATATAATTGGGATAGAGCAAAACACAAAATACGATATCAATTTTACACATTTACAGTTATAGTTTTGTTCATGATCATATCAGACATACATAATTTTACTATACTTTTCTTTGAAAATTCATATTTTTTATGATTTGAATTATTTTGTGTTTCTTTCGGTCGGTAGTACTACTTAGAAAGTTTGGCCCATCCAATAAACAGGTAATTTCTTCATAGAGTATATTTACGTACTTACCTGAATTTATAAGCACATCCATCGACGTCTTCCACAATAAGTATTTTTCCAATATCTCTCTTTTATCGATAGCACAGCCATTCATACCACCCACATATTACCACAACAGACAATCAATTCAAATCACATATACACCTTATTTAAAATGAATATCAATTATATCGAATTTGTTATGAGATAAACTTAAATCTCAATACATTTTTCGATATACGTATTATAAAATAAATTAATAAGAAATTGCAGAAATATTCTTTACCTGTTTTCTTTTTCCTTATAACTCGAATTGAAACAGCTTTCAATCCGTATTGTATTAAATCACTGCATATCTATAGACGAAACAATAAATATTAGATAAAATATGCTCCTCTTAACTTATATAATATTGGAGATAAAATTTACTCACGTCAGCTTCCGTGAAATGATGGGCCAATCCCCTTACAATTATTTTATTATTTGGAACTCTAGTACTGTAGTTATTTTCTGGATTATCACTATTTTATCGTTTGTAAAAGAAAATTTGTAGATAATGAAAATGTATTTACTATTGACAATAAAATTCTTACCTATCATGACTATCATTACTTATCTCCTCCAAATATGTATTATTTGGAGAGTAGTCTTTATTTTTGTTGTTGTAGTCTCTATCTCTGAAATAAAAACCAAGTACAAATGTTTTAGTAATATTTTTAACCATGAAGAAGTAATTATGACCTTTTTAGTCTGTATTATGACCTTTTTAACTGACCTATAAATCAATAAAGCAAATGACTAATAGATAATGAATGGTCACACAAAGTAAGCATATAAGAATACAGGAAAGTTAATTTTGGATGTAATACTTATCGTAAATGCTGTGGAAGGCTTTATAACCCAGCACAACTGAATTACACACTTCTTGGTACATCAGTGTACACAAAAACGTCAAACCAATTAAATGAGAGATGTTCATCCGTCATTAAATGTGGGATGATAGCGGAAAATCTGACGACCATAGAACTGATCTTAATGGACTGGAATTTTGCGTGAGAGCTATCAGATTAATACGCTAAGTTGAAAGAAACTTAACCTAACTTGTTCGCCGTGTCTGATGCTCACGAGTTTTCGTGATGCATCAAATCGGTTATAAGTGTATAAATCAATGTAAAGCTTGGGTATTGAAAGAAACTGGATTGTCAAAACATTTAATTCTCCATCTATTAAAGCATGATAAGGAAAGGGATACTACGGCTGTAAGAAGTATGTAACGCTCATAAATAAAATGCTTAATGTAATAAATAAAGATCTCTATTGACTAAACAACTAATAACAGTTGACTTACCTCCTACGATCCCGTTCCCGATCTCTTTCTCGATCACGATTACGATAAAAACCACCACCGCGTTCACCTCGATCCTCCTGATAGTCTTGATTTATCAAGTCTCGATACAAATCAGGCGATCTTCTCGAATTATTCCGATCTCGACTTCGTGACCTTGATCTACTTCTACGATTACGTGCGACCCCACGATCTTTACTGCGATTTCTGTTTACATTGCTTGAGAACAAAAAATAAATTGTAGTATATCGTAATATTAATAATTTGAAATTAATAATTAAATTACCTTGATCGTGACCGTGATCTGCTCCTTCGATTCCGACCACCACCGCCATGGTCACCACGATCTCGTCTACTTTTATAATGTGTCGACGCGCCCCCAGAAAGGTCTGGACTAGATGAACCTGAATCATTCATATTTTATTTTGTATATATAACAGATTAATTATAAAACACACAAATTTTTATTATTTTTTCTATATTATAATTTGTATGCATTTATTATTTTTATATTATAAAGGCTGATAATTTTGGTCTTAAAAATTAGGCTTGGCTTACGTCGATCCATGATGTTAAGATTAGATGTGTCTAGAATATCTTTTTCAATATTAAAAATCGTTTTTGCACACAAAACTATATCACTATGTTGATTAAACACTATAAACTACAATATTCATTAATTGTAAATATGTTTAGATTAAATAATTAAAGGTTTGAAATGCGTTAAATAAATTTAGTCACAAATTTACGATAAAAATACGACATTTAACCATAGAACTGCGTTTATAATGGTTAGACATAAATGTCATAATTGAATTGAATTCCGCGAAGTGGATGGAAGAGCGTTTAGAACAAGTCGATAATGCAGATTCTGTACTAAAATTCAAAACAATTTTTTTCTATTTATAACAAAAATATATTTAATTTAATTTACGGTTACTACAAATATTACATGTTAAAAGTCCCATTCAAAGTTGCCTCCTATATCCATATCACCAAAATCGCACACCAATTTGATTTCCTCCTCTAAAAATAATTTTAAAATATAACCGTTACTTAACAAAAATCACCATCACTAGATTGTACTGACCTCGAATTTTCGTAATATCCAACACTTCCATGTGACATAGCGCAAACTGCTCCTGCAACGATGTGTGTTTTATTTGTTTAAAAAAACTGTGACTTAAAAGTTGTATGACACTTGGCCGATTGTCCGGAAATCGTTGAAGACATTTTTCAGCAAACTTATGAAATGAATCCGATAATTTTCGTCCACTATAGATTTTCCGGGTTTGCAGTGCAAAGTCATTAGCTTCCAATTCGTTTTGCGGTATCATATCCTCTGGTGGACACGTTGAATTATCGAGCAAAGTTGGTTGATTACCACGTACTTTTTCCGTGAACATGAACGTTGTTGGCATATCGACAAACGGTTCAATACCATTGGCCATTTCACATGTTGTGATGCCGAGCGAATATACATCCGATTTTTCTGTATAGCCTAATAGGTTTTGTTCGAGCACTTCCGGTGCCAACCACGTTAAATCTTTTATACTATTCGGCGGTAAATTATAAAGAGTTTTCGTCCTCTCACCATTAGATATAAGACTGGTACATTCTCGGAAACCACACAGCACTGCTTTTTTTTCGTTTAAAAGAATATGACTGGCCCGAATCGATCGATGAATATAACCTTTTTTGTGTAAATAATCAAGACCGTTAAGTACATCGCGAAAAATAAGCGCCACCATAATTTCAGGAAATCCTGTGCCGAATGCATGATTTATTACATCCCTACACGATCCGTAGCACATAATTGGCGCAATGACATGCAAATCAAAGTCGTTTACAAATGCCGTGTAAAATGGCAACAAGTTCGGGTGATTGAACTGGCGCATCATAAGGATTTCGTCCCGTATATAAATATTCTCCTCTTTCGCCTTATCCATACGATACTTTTTAAGTGCAACCAATTCTTTGGACACTAAATGTTCGGCCAAATAAACTACTCCAATATTATTACAGCAAGACGATAAATCCGCTCTGATATCGTACTCCTTTAGATCATTCCCAAACATTCTGTCCTTTTTATTTCTATTCCGAAACTTTTTTTGAATACAATAGAAATTCTATTTTATTTGAATTAGCGACTTGTGTTATTTATTATTAAGTTTTTGTTTGTTTGTTTGTTTGTTTGTTTCTTAGTTTTTTGTGGTCAGATATTACTATCCATATGACCTAATGTTCCTATTTCTCCAATTTCTCTATCAGATTCTTCTTCCTGAAGGTCTGCAGCTTGGATGTGTTTTGTTGTATAAGTTTGATTGACTTGGTATTGTTTTATTGTTGATTAGTCAGTGGAGTATTTCTACTTTTCTGAAATATTTAGTTTTTATTTATTTTCTTTAAGTCCAATTTATTGTTTTTATGTTTTTTATATGTTGAATGGCTGATATTTATTTATATTAGTGATTGGCTATTGTTATGAATTGTGAATATTATTAATGAATTTGGAGTTTTGTGAATCTATGAAAAAAATTGTGGTTAAGTTTTAGTGGTTATAGGTTGTAGTTTATTTCTTTGATGTATTTAAGTAATGTTTTGTATTCGTATTTGTCTTCTTGGAGTAGTATGTCTGTAAGAGTTTTTTGAGTCAAGAGGGGGTACTTGTTTCTTATTGGATTGAGGAATGGGCAGTGGTTTATGATATGTTCGTTGTCTTCCGTTATGTTACAATGTATGCAGTCGGGGTTGTCTTCAAGTTGAAGTATGTGTCTGTATTTTTTGTTGAATGTATGTCCAGTTCGCATACGAATCATTCTTTTTGTATCTTGTGTGTTTAATTCAAGTTTTTTGAACCATAGGGTTTTCTTTGGGGAAGGAACAATTTTTTTGTAATATTTGCCTTTGGTGGAAGTAATTACGTTGAATTTTTCTTCCCATTCTGCTCTGATTATGTTGTTTATTTTTTTAACTGAATCTATTATAGTTGGTTCGTTTTCTAAAGTGTGTGAGGGAGAGTAGGTGGCTGTTTTGGCTAATTTATCGGCTATTTCGTTTCCTTCGAATCCACAATGACTTGGAATCCACTGAATCGTGATATTTTTATTTGTATTATGGCCTGCTGTGTCTATTATTTGATTTTCGTAATGACTATCTGTGTTTTGTTTTATTGCGGTGTCTATTGAATTACATGCACTTTGTGAATCTGTGAGTATTATTATATATTTGGATTTGAAACCCAGGGCGACGGTTATTGCGATTTTTATTGCGATTGTTTCTATAGTTTTAATATTGGTAATGTTTTTAAGTTGAATGGAGAGTTTGATGTTATTGTTTTGATTGTATATGCCAATTCCCGCTTTGTCTCCTATCAATGACCCATCTGTGTAGATATGGGTGTGGTTTGGATACTTTTTTAATGTTTGTTTAGTTAGTTTGTATAATTCTGAATTGTTTTTGGAGTTGATGTTTTGGATATCTTCTATATGATTTATTATTTTTAGGTTTTTTGGATGCGTGGTTTTGATATGTGATGTTTTAATTTGATGTAAAAATGTGTAATTTTGGTAATACTCATTTAATTTTTTTAGAGATGTTTGTTGTTTGATGTCTTGGCCTATTTTCGTATTATTATGAAGGTGTTTTGCTATGTATTTTAGAGTTTTTTGTTTGATATCGAATTCGGATGGCATTTCTGTGGCTTCGGATAAGAGTGCTGGGATAGGAGTTGTTCTGGTTAGTCCTAGACATGTCCTGATGGCGCTATTTTTTATAGTTTGGCAGATGTTTGTGGCAGTTTTGTTATTGTCTTCCGTGATGACATATGCGTACTCTATTTTAGGTTTGAGTATTGCTTTATATATGTTGTACATAGTGGTTGGGTGTGATCCTCCTTGCATATATGTGAGTGTTTTGATTAGGTTTATTGTTTTTTGTGTATTTGATTTAGCTTTTTTGTAGTGGTTAGTGAGTGATAATCTATTGTTGATTGTAATTCCTAATAGTTTAGTATCTTGTTTTTCTTTTATTGAAATGTTATTTATGTAGAGATTTATTGTATTGTTGTTGTTTTTGTTAGTAAACATTCTTAAGAAGTGTGTTTTGTTTGTATTTATTTTTAGGTTAAGAATGTTTAGTTTTTGGGTAATTTTATTTGTAGCTTTTGTGATGTTATATTGGAGTTCATCTTGCGTTTTGCCTGTAACTATTAGGCATATGTCATCTGCGAATTGGTATATTTTTCTGTTTATGTTGTTTATTTCGTGGATACAATTGGTGTATAGGTTAAATAAAGTAGGACTCAGGCAACTACCTTGAGGTATTCCAATGTTTGTGTATTGAGAGAGATGATTTGAGTTTTTTATTATGATGTTCCTATTGGTTAAAAATTGATTGATCCAGTTGATAATTGTAGGTGGGAATTTATGATGTTTCATTGTTTGGATCAGTTGTGTTTTGTTAACATTGTCAAATGCCTTGCTTATATCTAAGTTAATAATAATGATCTTATTATTCTTTTCTTTTTCGATTTTTATGTGTTTTATCAACTCTGTGAAATAGTCATTGATGTTTTTGTTTTTTTGGAATCCATAGTTGTTGATGTTGATGATGTTGTTTTTATTGATGTGTTCGTTAATTCTGTTTAATATAAGTTTGTTAAAGAGTTTTGAGAATGTTGGTAATAGGCATATTGGTCTGTAATTTGTTAGTTCATTTTCTTCTTTTCCTGGTTTGAGAACAGCAATGGTGGAAGCATTTTTCCAGTTTTTGGGGTATGTTTGGTTGCTCCATATTTTGTTGAAGTGCTGTTTAATTAGGTCGGTAAAGTGTGGATTGGTTTTGGTAATTTCTTTGATAAGTTTATAACTTATCCTGTCATTACCTGGGGCGGTGTTTTTAGTTTTTTTTTAGTGCAAGTTCAATTTCTGTTGTGTTGAATTCTTCATGATTTATGTTTGTGTTGTTGAGTTGTATTGGTGTATTGTTTTCTAATGAGGCGGGGAAGTTACTATCTAGGAATAGTTTGGCTTTATTAGGGTCTTCCAGAATTATGTATTTTGATTGTTTTTTGTTTTTAATTTTGTTGATATTGTTCCAGAGTTCTTTTGTATTTGAGTTTTGGTTGATGTTTGATAGGAATGTCCTCCAGCTTTCTGCTTTTGATTTTTTGATTTCTAGTTTCAACTTTTGGATGCTTTTTTTTAACTCAGTTGCGGTGTATAATGATTTGTTGTGGTTGTAGATTTTTTGTTTTTCAGATTTAATGTTCCATAATTTTTGTATGTATGTATTCCACCATGGTTTTGGAGTAAATTTAAGTTTTTTATTAACAATTTTTGTATTTTGATTGATGATATTTTCTATAATGTTTTCGATGTTGTTTGTGGGGTTTTTTATAGCATTGTTGATTTCTTCTATTGTTTTTAGCCAATTTGTAATTTGTTTTTTAATTTTTTCGTTTGTTTTGTATTCAATCAGTATGGGAAAGTGGTCGCTTCCTAGGTTATCCTGTGTTACTCTCCATGATATTTTGTTAATTAAGGTTGGTGAACATAAAGTAATATCTATTGCAGAGGTGTTGTGTCTGTAGGTATCCTGTCTTGTGTGTGATCCGTCGTTTAGAATTTGGAAGTTGTTGTTTGTGATTATTTCTGCGATGAGCTCTCCTAATTTGTCTTTGTTTATATTTATTTTGTTGTCCCATAGGGAGTTGTGAGCATTTATGTCTCCTGCTATTATTGTATCTTTGTAAATGTTTTGCAGGATGATATTTTCAAACTCTCTGGCTATTTCATCTGGGATCCTGTTCGAGTTGTTGTAGAACGCGATTATGTTTATATCGATTTGTTTATATTTTATGTTGACTATTAGGGTCTCTATTCTGTGATTGGTGTGGTTCTGGTGTATAGTTTTAGCTGATATTTTTTTATTTATTAATACGCCTACTCCTCCGTATCCATCTGGTCTGTCTTGTCTTATGAGGTTGAAGTTGTTAAATGTTATGTTGTCTGATGGTTTTGTCCATGTTTCAGTGAGGATTATTATGTCTATGTTGTTTAGTTGTATGTAATGTTCTATTAAGTTTTTGTTGCTGTTCAGGCTTCGACAGTTAATTTGTATGATTTTTATGTTGTGCATTTATATATAGGATTTGTTTGAGTATGTGACTTTTTGTTTAAATTGAGGTTTTGGTATTTAATTGTGTTTTTATGTTGTCTGGAGTGGGTTTATAGTTGTTTAATGATTTCGCAATTTCCATTTTTAATAGGTCAATATTTGCCGGATTTTTGTTGGTGTCTTGATGGTTTTCTAGGAATTTTGCTAAGTTTGTGATTAAGCTGTCTTTTGAACTGATTTGTGATTTCAGGGTTTCTACTATGTTGGTGAGGATTTTGATTTTATGCTCATGTTTGTTGTTGATTGATGGCCAGGATTCTGCTGGTTGGTTAGTATGATCGTCAGGAAGATCCGTGATGTTTGAGAATCTGTGGGGTTTTCCGAGTATTTTTTCTTTGGATTCTTTAAATGTGGTTTTGTTGATGGTCATATATTCGTATATTTGTTGTTGCCTGGATCTTTCTCTGCAGCTTTTGTAATTTGTCCTGTGGCCCTCTCCGCAAAATTTACAGCGGTCTTTCATGTCACATTTATGTTCATCCTCTTCTACTTTTGCGCAAGTAGGGCATCTCTTATTCTCTTTTGATCGACATTTGTTTATGGTGTGTCCATAGTTTAAGCATTTTTTGCAATGCAATGGATTGGGGATATAGTAATGAACACGTAGTAAGATGTTGTCATATAATGCCACATTATATGGAAGTTTGTTTGCTTTGAAATGTATTTTGATTAATTCCAAGTTTGTAGCTGATTTGGATTTCGGGTCCCATTTTGTCATACGTTCTATTTTATTTATGGGAATATTTGATTTTAGGTTTTCTTCGATTTCTTTTATGTTAAGATTTGTTGGAACATTTTTTATAATTCCGATTGTATTGTTGAAGTTGTTGGGAATGAATGCATTATATTGGTCGAAATTTCTGAACTTTATAGAATCCACGCAGATATTGGCGTCATTTGCTGTTTTGTATACGATGCGAGCCATGTTCTTGCTAATTTGTTCTACTGTATCTATGTTTACGAAATTATTCATTTTTATAGCCTTTCCTAGGTTTATCATGTTAATATTCTCTTTGATGATTATAACTTTATATGGGCCTGAGTCTTGCCTGTTGTATTTGTTCTGTTCCTCTGGATTAGTGTTCGAATTTACTTTTTCTGACATTTCGATCTTGTTGTTTATCCCAATTTCGATATAATTGTGTCTTTCGATAATAGATGATTCTGTTAATTCGGATATTTCAGAGTTGGGATTTGGATCCACTGCACTGTTTGTGTTGTATTGTTTTGTTGATTTTCTGTTTGTTGTTGTGGGGTTATTTTTTATTGTTAGTTTGTGTTTGTCATTTGTTAATTTGATTTTTTTTATTGTATCTTCATCGTTTGAGTCAGAGTTGGAGTTTGATGCACGTGTTGAGTAGGATCGGGTTAAGTAGTTTTTACTACTTTCCCCTGTTGTATTTGTATGATTTATGTTTTCTTCTATGTCTAGTTTACTGTATACTACAATACCACTAAAACTTACCTTATTAATATAATTAACTTAACTAATTTTTTTATAGATTTCACTTTATTCACTAAATTTATTAATTCACAATTCGATATAGATTGTAATCATAGACTATTCTCTATGAAAATCAAAAATTGAATGTATTAAGTTTTTGTACAAAAAAAATCTTTTATTTCATCTCTGTGCGACACAAAAACAATTACACGGGAGGAAAATTTATTTGTTTTGTAGTTACAAATCAGCTGTCAAATCGTATGGGAAAAGCGAGATATAGGGTTGCCTTATTCTATATTAAATCTATTATGTGACATAATAAAAGTCAAGACGTTCGATCGGTTTAAATTCATATTTATTTTTAAACTTACTCATTTAATATTAATTTTTTTTAACTTATTCATACAACCAATTAACAATCCTTCAATTTTTAAAATTAACTAAAATAGAAAAACTACAGCAATACGTCAAAACAGATTATGTTCGTATGGTACTTCATAATAATAATTTTTATTGTCCAACCCTGTCTCAATAAAAAAAACGAAACAAAAAAACAAGTTTTGCATCTGGCACCACGATTTCGAGGTATATTTTCCAGAATTTATGAAATAAAAATTTAGTTGTGAAACAAATTTCGCCCAAGTGAGTTATGATATTTACTGCACAGCAGTTACAAATTTTCAAAGTTAATAGTTCCAGAAGAAAAGTAAACAAGTTGGATTTTTAAACATGCCTTCAATAATGGATAGTAATCGGTATGTAAACAAAATGATTATATATATACTATTTTTAACTTCGTGGTAATAATTTCCATTTTGTAATCGCTGTAATAAATAACTAGATAATTTTATATATTTATATTTTCGCGTGTTAATTAACATAAAATTAGAAAGGTCATCGTTAAACTGTACTTTGTTCGACTATAGATATTGGCCATTTTAAATGCCTAATATTTTATCGATTACGGTAAATTCTGGTGTACTACGAAGTTGCAGTCAAAATATATTTTTATTTTATGTAAAATGGTAGACGCCATTTTGCTAATTTTTCTCTTTCTCGCCCATTTTTTTCATGCCGAATTTTGTTCTGCCTAGGTAATGTCTTTGTCTTTTTGTGACGTCAACATGTTTGCCTTACTTCAAATTTGTTTTTAGTTTTTGATGTATGCATCTTAAAATAATTCAAAATATCTTCATATTTTGGATTTCCAGTTAACAAAATCTTACAAAAATATGACCTCAACGTGTTTATACGTTGCTATTTAATTTCAGTCCGCGCGATTTGGCGTACCTGACTTTTGAGGTTTACTATCAGTTATTTTTTTTTTTATTAGTGAAAGTAAAATCACGTTGTTGTTGTTTTCAAGTGAATAACTGATTAAAGATTATTTTTATTGTTTAATTCATTTAAAACTACATAAAATATATATATTACTGTAGATAAGTCGCAACAATATAACAATTTGCTTATTAGCAATTTTCAGTTGATTTGTTGTTTGATTTAATTTATTTTATGATCCTGTATATACAGCTACATTTTTTTTAAATTTATCCATTGGCGCCATGGTGACCGTTAAATATTACCTTTTTATCATATTAACTCTCGTTTTAATTCACATTAACGGGATTTAAAACACTGCTGTCGTAATTTTAAAATTTAAATCACTATATACGTTATATTGAGGTCTCTGCCACAATGGGCTTTAAATTTAATTTTAATAACCTCATTCGGAAAATCTAATCATATTCCATTATTTTGTATTCCAACGATTTGTTCTGACATACGTTGTTGTCCCCCAAATCGACAGCTTTATGTCCGGTATACTTATGTCTCTGCATAGTTATTGAAAATGCACATTAAAATCTACAGCAAAGCAAATTGGAATTCACGAAAACTTATTGATTTTGTATGTGCCATAATGTCGCGGGAATGTGGGGTATATACAAGAGACATTTGTTTGGTTTCCTTTATATAGTAGTAATATATAGTATGTTGTCACCATTTACAATGTCCTAGACATTTGTTCAAGCTAAATATTGTCATTTATCACATTATGAATTAATTTCAATAGTTTATATACAAACGAAACTACTAAACCGCTGATCGTAATAAATTCAACATTAGTGTGTTGTTTGTTTGATTTGCTTATGTAATAATCGTTGAGTAAAACGAATGCTACCATTGGTATGTACATAAACACAAACGAATATTCTGGAGATGAAGATATAAAAACGAAATGCAATTTATCAAGAGTTCTTTAATGGAAATTTCCATTCCATAAATGCTATTATTTGTTTGTAACATATAATATGCGTATAAAGAAATGTAATTTTTGAAAGGGTGCCCCGCTTTTACTTTACAAGAATCAAATGTGATTTTCAACACGTACAATTGTATATCATTAAATAAAAGTAGTATAATAAAATTATATATATAGTTTGTGCCAATTATTTATGGCACAATGCCGAAGGAATAATATGCCACGTCATTTAATGTATAAATCGAACAATATTTGCTGTATTTTAGACACAATCTAATCACAACAATGATTATTGTGTCTCAAGTGTACACATAAATTTTAAATAAAACAAATAATTTGTTGAATGATAACAATCTGCTTTGATTTTTTTCGGTGCTATAGTTTATTCTGCGTAGTATTAATGGAAAATTTTATGAAAATTGTTAACCAAAAAATTGATAACAGAAAACATTCTTTGTTTATCTATCAATTTTATCATTTGTCAAATACTCACAGTACAGTATGCTTAACGATATAATTTTGCGTATTTTACGATTTTTTGCATAATTAAATACTGGGGACTATATTTTGTATTGAGGTTATTGAATGTAAATTCCATATCGTAAATAATCTATATAATAAATAGTCCTTATGCTTTCACTATTTCTGTAGTTCGGCATTTATTTTGAGACTGTCCAACTACGTAATGTTTTTCAATATTATGCCAACATTTTTGAGTTTCTTTAAATATAACACATTATTTTCGTATAAGAAATTTGTTTAGGTTGTGTTTACATGCTAGTTTTGTGTCGCAGAAATATTGACTCGATTTGTGGTAATAAAATTTGATCAATATTTATATATCGCGGTTCGCTATTTGTTACTTTTCTAGATTGCATAATGTGGTGTGATGCTATTTGTTTAATTCATTATAGAATTAATTAACATATTAAACAATGACAAATCAATTAATATTTGCTTTTTGTATGGTTGGTTGAGTTTAACACAAAATTCTAGAAAAGTTGTAGAATTAATTGGAGTTCAATAATATATGCCCTTTAAATTACTGGTACGGTAGAATTTTCATGATATACCCCAATTAAATTACGATTAGATCTAAAATCGGCAAAATGTTTATTTAATTAATAAAAGCTAACAACAATAATAAAAATAAATATAAACAATATATAAATTTCTCTCTCGACGAAGTCCGGCAATACGTATCACGTGATAATACATTTAAACACGTATATAAAATTTATATTTAAATTTTTTCATCGTTCGATGTGCGGTGTAAAACGACAACAACGATGATATATAAATATTCTAAAGTTTTTCATATTTTTCCATTGTCATGTTCAGACTGTGCTCAAAGTAAAATGACCTTAAGAATTTCTTAAAATTTTAAAAGAATAGTTTTTATTATCTATGAATATAAACAATAGATTCAAAGTAGATACATCGAAAATTTCAATATAAAAGAAATTGTAAACAGCAAAATGTGATTTTGTGGCTTTTATGATAAAAGATTTTCTTGATAAGTTGATAAAAAACCGATATTGTGATAGCAAAATTTAGGATATCTTTTATAAAAACATTTATTTTAATGTATTAAGTATTGTTGAACGTCTTAAACTATATTGTTGTGATTTTATTAGACGTTTATAAAAGATATAATATTTATTTTACGTTATTGTGATCTTTAATTAAATAACAAAAATGGCATCAAATGTTCCCCAAGGTTCTTTTCTTCCGTGAGTATACAGCTTTTATTTTGCAAAAAAAGGGGGGAAGTAAATGATAATTATTTAAAGAATTTATCGAATGTGTTTATTTTCGTTTTACATATGTGTTTGATGATTTTTTAATAATATAAAAGCAGAATTCTTAAAATTATCGTGTGTTTCTTAAAAGTATTGCGTTGTTATTATTTTTATTTTCGAGTGGTGGAACATTTAGTTTCACAAATTCTGGTGCCAAATTTTCAGCATTTCTCAGGTTTGCTAAGCATTTCGTGAATTAAAAGTATAATTTATTAGCTAAATAAAACCTTGAACTTTACAACGTTATAAACTACTTAAAAATGTTAATTATCCAAACGAAACCATCATTTCCATTACTTTTATAGACATTAAACAAATGCTCTTGAAAGATGTTATGAAACTAAGCTGGTAAAGTTAAAGCACATCATAAAATTTTTTTATAAACAACTTGTTAAAATAATGATTATAAAAAGTTGAAAAAATATTTGAAAACAACACACTAGGGCTTTTGTCATATTTTCGGATACGAAAAAAGTTTTTCCATGAACTTGAAAAGTATTATGTTAATTTTTGATATAACTTCTTATTTAGCTCAAACAGCGAAATTATGATTACTACTATCAATAACGTTACGGAAATTACCTTTCTTCAGAAGTGTATAACCAGACCCATCTTTATTAGAGCCGTAATAATATGACGTATTTTTTGTTGAGCTTTTTTTAGAGGAGGTACATTTTACATTTTCCCATAAGAATCAATGTAAAAATCACATTTTTCGAAATAATTTTTATCAATAAAAAATTATATATTTGATTTCTGTTTTTACAGTGTTAAGTACATAAAATGTTGAAGTTAATCATATCTGAAAATCAGTTACCTAAATATCTTAATAATTTTATAAAACATAAACTAAAATTCAATATGAATTTACAATATTGAATGCACAGTAAAATGTGTATATGTGTTTGTGATGTTGATTTTAAAGTTAAAGAAGATTTCAATAAGAGCAGTTCATTTTTTTAATCTAACCGCACACGTTTACTTTTATTTTGCAGCAAAATGTCCGTAGCTGTATTGAAATATATTAAGACATAAGAAATTATGTTTTTGCACATAAATAAAATTTAATAACTACAATAAACAATAATTTTAATTAAATAATAAAAAAATGAGTTTGCGCCTTTTGTGTTACCTACTAAAAACGAAACTAAAAATTACAAAAAAAAAATTGTATGTCGATCTAAAAGAAAAATAGGGTGTTCCATACGAACAGCACATTTTATTTTTATCTAACTGCATAATTTTCTTTTAATTTCGAATCAAAATAACCGTAACTTCTTTGAAATACATTTATATTCTAGAAATTATAAAAATAAAACATAATTATTGTTAAAAAAATAATTTTAATTATAATATAATAAATTGATGGAATGTTTATAGGTGTACCCTATACTATAAAAAACAAACCAGAAACATGACATGGCGGAAAAGCTTTACAAGAGACATCTGACATTCATAATAAAATTAATTTATTTGTTTCACATATCATAATAATTATTAATTATAATTATTATATTCAATATAGATAAAAGTAAATCTATTTAAATTTAATTTATTCAGGGTAAAATGTTAAGTTTTAGTACTTTCGTTTTAGTACTTACGATCTTTCAATAGATGTCAGCTGGGCGTTATTTTTTTTATCCAAAAAGTCGTTAGATTTAAAAAAAATTTCTAATGGATTTGGTTTTACCAATTCAAGTTAACAAGTTAACGGTTAAATTTTATATGTAAGTATATATACATACATATATACATACATACATACTCGTATATATCTTTATAAAATCAAATTTTCCTTCAACTCGAAAAAAATGCTAACCTTAAAATTCTTACATATATAAGTTTCTTGACAAAACACACAATTTTATCAGCAAATACTCGATTTCATACGGATTTTAGAATATGTTAAAGTATTTTATCCTGTAAAATGTAATAACATTTATGATAAAATTTATAGTTTTAGTTCCTATAGAATTATAGTGGGATTCTAGTAGTTTGACCGTTTTTAGATAAACGTTTAAGTAAATGAGTATATATTTTAAATCTAAATTAAATTTATTTATTTATTTTACATTAGTTTGGATTAATTTTGAAATTTTGAATTTTGATAATCAAAAAGTTTTTTGTCAAAAACAAAGTAGCTTTTTAGTAGTAGTTTTAATTTTTCCAGAGATGACTCTGTTGTCATTGATCGTACTCGATCGATATTTCATATTGCTCATGCGTATAAATGAGAATATTTTTTTTTCATATGATACGAATATGTATGTATTTGTGCGTATACATATTAAAAGTTCTTATGCGATATTTGAATTTAATGATTTATTTATTTAATTATTTATATTATATTCAATTGATTTTATTCAAAAATATTTTAATGGTATATTATATAAATAGTTTTTATATGATTTCAACATTAAAATGTTTATTTTGTCATACTTTTCATTGAAATATTTCATTTTAAAAAAATGTTTACTTTCCATATATTTTGTATGGGAATTTACGTTTTTTCCTCGATTTTACTTCCTCTAATTTAAGCTCAATTTTTAATATTTCGGCTCTGTAAAATTTAGATGGCTCTGGTATAACTTCATTTTGAAAGCTCAATTTAGGTTTCTCCCCGATATTTATCAAAGTTAGTTTTTCGATTAGTGGTTTAATAATTTGACACAAATCTAAAATTCATTGAATTCTATAACGATATTTTTTTTACGATTTGCTTTAAAAATAAATATATTAAAAATAGATTTTTTATTAAATAAAATTATTAAATAATAAAATTATTTTTGGTCCAAATTATTGAGTCACAAAACATGTGCCAATTTGTAAATATTTTGAATGTTGATATTTGCTGCCACTACAACTAATCAAAATGCCAGTTTATACAAAACAATGAAACACGAAATAAAAGATAAATCATCGCGGAATATAAATAGATTTGCGTCAATACACGTATCTTAAAGTATAAATAACTTGTATAAGATCGTGATTTACTATCTTTGAAGAATTCAGATTTTAATCGATAAACGGCAAACACGTGGATATATAATCCGCTTTTGATAAAAGATAGTTATGCAAATTTGTTATTTTAACATAATTTTTGTTGCCAAATTAGCAGGGTAGAATTTTAAAATGTCCAGTTGCGATTTGATGAGTGTTAAGCTTTCTCGGTCGGTGATCTTATTTTGCATATTTAAGAAATTATAAATCTTAATTACATCCAATGATTTCGTGAATTCAGAAAAAATTCCGACTGCACTCTGAATTACTCTCAATTTTTAAATTTATACTATGGTTTCAATAATCAATTGAAAATTATAACTTAATGATAAATTATTTCTAGTTTTGTTTATTTAGTAAATACACATGTTTATGTACAACACTCTTACATTATTTATGTTTATTTTTTTTTTATTTTTTTATTACAGTGAGCCATTATTCAGTAGTAGTAGTAGTATGAGTAGAAGCAAGGCACGCACTTTGTCTTCTTCTTCCTCTACTTCTTCCGCGAATGAAACCTACTGTATCTCTCTCGGTGTAGGGCCTCTGTGGTGGTCCTGATGTCACTGGAAACAGAACTGACCACGATAGGGGGCCGTCGCTTCTAAATGTTTACAGCAATCGCAAAATATCAATTGATTCCAATACGTCAGCTGATGATTACTCGGACATTGATTTTTCTGATATTGCCTGCGATGATGCATCATCTATAGCCTCTGATGATGAATGTGGCGAAGTTGTAAAGAAAATTTTAAATTTAAACCATCCATCACGGATTACTTTAAAATTGCATATAACTGAGCACACATTCAGCATTTGGGAGACCGTAAGGATATTTTTTTTTAAATTAATTTGATTTGTTTATTGTTTACAGTGATGTATTAATGGGCGGATAATTTATTTATAGGTCCTACATCCAGCCAACAACATCCTATACGTTGCGTTACCAGCAATTTTAATACCGGAAGCTTCTAAACAATCATTTATAACGCTTTTGGAATTTGCTGAAGAGAAATTGGGATGCAGTGCAGTTGTTCTTTGCATGCGCAAAGATCGACCTGACCGTCAAGTTCTGGTTCGCACATTTTTATTTTTGGGATTTCAGCCATTGAACCCAAATTCAACATTGGCACCACCGCAACATGCTGATGATCATAATCTTTTCCTCATCTATAATGTTGATGATTAGATTATGATAAAAATAAAGAGAGAGAGATACATCATCCCAACCATAAAAAAAAAACGCAAATCAGGCAAATCAAAGTCTAACTAAAGAATCAAATTGATATAATAAATAATTTATTTTTAAAACACAAAAAATTAATTATATTTCGACAACATAAAACAATTTATGATTTTTTGTTTATAACTAACACATATTCACACCACATTTTAATTTTTATTATATATTTAATATTGTAAGTTCTAGTTTATTTTTATTTTCAAAATTTTCATTTGCTTATGTCCCCCTAATTACAACTTGGGGATATCGAGAAATTGTTTAAAATTTGCTTATAAAAATGAAAATTACATTACATACATATTATTATGTTACTATAAACCATATTATATTATATATATACTATTACTAAATTACTAACACATACACAAATTATTATTTTATATATTATTATTAACTAAAAATATAAATTTATTACATATTATAATTTTTTGCGGTTATTGTAATCATTTAACGCGTATGCTATATACCTATCTATCCATTATATAACGAAGCATAAATAAAATATTAAAAAGTACAAAAAAATTATTAAAATTTAAAAAAATCACAAAAAAAAATTAATTAAAATTAGTAGTGTTTAGGTTTTAATTATTACAAAATTATGATATATTTTTATTCTATATTGTTTTGTCTTAATTAAATTAAAAAATTGTATAAGTTTTGATTAATATTTTTTTAAACTTTTTTTTCGTATTTCAAGTATTTAATGATTTATTAATTATTTTAATTATCTATTACATTTATACATTGTTTACATATTTAAATATAAATTTTTAATAAAATATTAAACAAATATACATATATATTTTCATATACAAGTCATGATTTTTTTATATTTTACTTATTTTTTTTTTTAATTACAAATTAATTTAATAAACATATATACTTATTTAGAAATATACTGTTCAAATTTATATATACATCATAAATTTTTAGTTTTTATTAAATTTTGGTTTCAAGGTTTTTAAATGTTTTTTAAAATATTTATAAAAACTAATATTATATTTAAATAAATAGAAATGTTTTTTAAACGAGAAAAAAAATTAAAGGAAGCAATATCATACATTTTTTAAATAATCTCATTAATTAAATTCACGAATATTTATATATATAATCTTAAAATCACCGTTTTTAACTTAATTTTTGTTTTGTTTATTTTTGTCATTCCATAAATTGTATAATTTTTTTTATTATTTTAGCTTGGGATTTAATTTAAATTAACAATCAATGGTAAGGGAATAGTTTTTATTAAGTTTTATTATTAAATTAACCCTGTTTGGTTTTGTTTCATTTAGTTTTTTTTTAATCATTATAATTTAAATTAATGGATTCATTAAACATATAATTACATATTACTGAAAAAAAATATATTATATATGTGTACTTAAAATACAAAAAAAAAAACTAAAAACTAGAAAATTTTCGTATTGGTTTTATTTTTTCGGTGAGATTCTGAGGTATTTACTTTGTTTGGGGTTGTATTTTTGAATAAACATTTAAGTTTATCATTCAGGTAAGGTAGATTCCAAAATTGATTCTTGTACAAAGATCTTCCACACTTGAAAATGTGGACATAAGCTAGTGAGGTAAGTTAAAAACTCAATACCTTAAAAATAGGATTTGGGAGGTGCTCTATGAATTAAGTATTCCAATTTCCTGAAAATTTCATAGTTAATGCATATGGAGAACTTTGTATTTACGAGTGAAGTAATTATTTTCGTATTTATTGATTTCAATGCATTTCTTAAGCCTATAGACAAAGCTCAAAACGGTCTCCAAAATCTTGCCTATCGAATTCTTCATAATCCCCCAGCATTAACCGCATCAATTGTCCTACCTTCCCCTTACATTGTTTTAATTTTTGGAAATATTTTTGGCCGCTAGATCTTGGGAATATGGTGCTGGTCGTATTTCTTCGATGCCTGAGATCGCAAAAAGTTATTCTTATATTAAAAGTTATTAATCAGATTTTGCTATTATGAAAATCCGATATCGAATAATCCGCTATTATGAAACTAAATAGACAAAACGAGATCGAATTTTCCGAAAATCGAAAGTCAAAACCTGAATGTTAGTAGACGAAATTTATTTTTTGAATGCTCCACAATTTAAGGAGTAAGATTTCGTTAATAGTTTTCATGTGACAAGTCAATAGATTTCAGGAACAAATTCGATATCGGATTATATAGCCGCCCTTTCAAACAAATGTTTGAAAACTTGGTAAACTATCTTCGGTATACCATTTCGCAGTTACCGTGTGACCGTTTTCTAGGTGAATAGCAGTTACAATTTTTGATCGAGTGAAGTAACTGACGATTTGCTGATGTTGTTTTTGCTTCGCTTTTACAAGTGGGTTTACACCTGTTGATTTCTATTCCGGATCGTATTTATAGAACCAAGATTAGTCACCAGAAACGACTTTAATAAAATTGCTAGTCTGACTATTTCGAATTTATTTAGAAATAATGTAGCAAAATGTAGTCGAGCCTGATTTAAAATTCGTAGAACCCATCCAAACTTCTTAGTATATCCCAGATGATAATGTTCATGATGCAGCCATGACATTCAAGACCAAGTGATCAGAAATAATTTCGAAGACCCACGATTCTTCGTCAACTTTGGACTTTACCAGAGCAGCATTAACGTCATTAGTTGAAGATGTTGGTCGATCTTCTAGGGATCCGACCTCTTCAGAAAAATGTCTCGTCTGAAATTTTCGGAACCACTTGGAAATAGCTGTCTGTCGAGACGGTGCAATCGTTCTTTATGCAATATGGCATTCATTGAATATTTGTGGTGTTAGTTTGCGCCGTAAACCAAGTAGAAACATACCGAATTTCTGTTTGCGTTGGTGGTGGAATCTCTTCTGATGCAACCTCATCTATTTGCGTTTGCTCGTATCCATTTTAATCGATCGCTCCAAATTTTTGAAAGAAGTTTCTAAAAACAATTGCAAAGGAATTGGTATTTTTTTTTAATGAGTTAAGAGTGGCCTTTAGCGAAATTTTGGCCCTCTCCTAAATTGATAACAAAAAGAAGAAGTGAAATAGGGAACTATGCCAGTCCCATAGCCTAATGGATTCGAACATAGAAACGATTTTAATTTCTTTGATTTTGGTGATAAAAACAAACCCATTAGTGGCAATATTTAACGGCCATTGTCTGTTTCTGCTTTGAAAATATATAATAATTTAATCTTTCCGTTTTAGGAAATTAAAATAGTACTGTGGATTGCTTAAGCCTGTTCAAATACTATTTATCCTTTAGAAGAATCAAGTATCCCTGACTATAGACATTACACATTTCAATTAACCAAATAGATGAAGGTAGTTGACATAAACTTTTACAACATATTGATCATTGTTAAATAGCTTAACTCCGATAGAAAATCAAACATAGTTGTATTGTAACTCGTAGCAATGGTTAATTGCTAGAGAACTCTATATAGCTCTATAGATTGGACAGTTTTTTTTTTTTTAACGGTTTTTACAGGCCCGTACCGTGTCAACAATTTGACTCCATCGGTTTCGATCACGAGCCAGCTCTTCAAACCGTTGTAGGCAGTTTGAAGATGCCAGATCGCTCTCTACGCCGTGGAGCCATCGTCGCCGACAGCGACCTCTTCGCCTACCGAAAGGCGGTTCTCCCTTAAAGGTTCGCTGTATCATTCGGTTCGGATCAGCACGCAGAACGTGTCCGAGCCAGCGTACTCGCTGTCCTTTAATTTCATGCACGATATCAGGAATTTGCATTAAATTCCTGATCTCGTGATTGAAAAGAACTCGGTAAGTGCCATCGACGTAGCGTTTTGGACCATATATCACACGCATGATTCTTGTCTCGAATGTTAGAAGCCATCTTTCGTACTCATCCGTCAAGGTCCAACTCTCACATCCATACATGACAACGGGTCTGATCAACACTCTGTACAGTTTCAGCTTATCCGTATTTGCAAGATATTTTGATTTCAGCAGTGGACGTAGAGGATACAAAGCCCGATTGCCAGCAGCAAGCCGAACCTTGATATCCTCTCCCACACTATTATCGTGAGTAATGAGAGATTCAAGATACTTGAATCTCATCACTCCTTCAAACGTGTGGTTACCACTACTGAAATCAATTGCGTCTTGGTCTCTAAAACCCGAGATTAGATATTTGGTTTTTGACTCGTTGATTTTGAGACCAACAGAAGCTGAACACTGTTCCAGTGGATCAAGTATCTCTTTCACTCCGTTGCCATTTAATCCAATCACACAGATATCATCTGCATAAGCAAGAAGTTGATTGGATTGTCGGAATAAGATGTTGTCCTGAGGTGTTTCACTTTTACGAAAGATGCATTCTAACATGAGGTTAAAAAGTATCGGGGACAGCGCATCTCCTTGTCGAACACCGGAATTGATTGCAAAAGTTCTCGATAGCCTGTTCTCAACTTTGACACAGCATTATGTGACTGCGTTACTGTCATTTTACACAGATGTACATATTTTTGTGGTATTCCTAAATATTCAAGCGCATACCATAGCCTCTCTCGATTGATCGAGTCATAGGCTTGCTTGAAATCTAGGAATACCTGGTGTACATCGCGAGATGTTTCGTAGTACTTGGAAAGAATCATCCGCAGCGAAAAAACTTGATCAGTGACTGACCGATTTGGACGGAATCCTCCTTGGTAGTCACCGACAATTTCCTCCGCTAAAGGAGTAATTCTTCCCAAGATTATGTAAGACAGTAACTTGAATGCTGTGCAAAGGAGAGCTATACCGCGATAATTCTCACATTTCAAGCGATCACCTTTCTTGAAAATTGGGCATAACGCGGCCACTTTCCATTCTTCGGGCATAACTTCATTTCGCCATACCAATCGAACAAGGTCGAAAAGACAGTTCCACAAAGTTAGCCCTCCGAATATCAAGAGCTCTGAATTAATGCAATCAACTCCTGGTGAACGATTTTTCTTTAATTTCTGCATGGCCATTGTGAATTCCTCATAGGATGGATCCTCAATGAACATCTCCGCGGTCTGTATTTGAGGGTATTCAAACACAGCTTGTGATACATGTGGAACATTAAGTAAATCAGAGAAATGTTCATGCCATGTATCGAGTACCGCATCGACGATAACACAGAGGTTTCCATCCTGGTCCCGAATGGCAGTTGACCGAGATCTTAAGGTATGGTGCAATTCGGTGATTCCTTTAAAGAAACCACGCGAATTGTGCTCATTGCTGAGTTGTTGTACTCTTAAGACCTTAGCCTTCCACCATTCTCGCTTCTCCAGTCTACAAATGCGTTTAACTGTCCTCCTAGCGAGAACTGCTTTGTTTTTCCTTGCGATTGTAAACCGAGTCTGCGCTTCATTATAGGCTTTATTTCGTTGCTCAACAGCAAGACGACACTCTTCATCAAACCAATCATTTTTGGGCTTAGTTTTCACTATACCGAGAGTGTGCTGGGCAGCATCGACAACCGAGGTTTTCAATACTTCCCAGACACTGTTCACATCATCAGATTGGTAATTGGATTGTATAATGCTATTGCTGACAAGATCTTGATATTTTCGTTGCGTTTCTTCATTTATCAGACCTTCACAGGAGAATCGCGTTGTATATTCTCCTGTCCTCCCTGACTTGTACGAAAATTTCCATCGTAGCTTTGCAGCAACCATAAAATGGTCACTGCCTACGAATTTTGTTGACGACCGATATGATCTCACATCTTGGACAACCCAAGCCCGCCCTTTTGAAATTAACACATGGTCAATTTGGCTTCGGGATGTTTTACGTAGGTGTGTCCATGTTTCTAAGTGGATGTTTTTATGAGGAAAGAATGTACTTGCTACTTTGAGATCATGAGCGATCGCAAAGTACATCATTCTTTCCCCATTCTCGGTCGCAGTTTCGTGTCGGGAGTACGGACCTATATTGTTTCATAAGTCGGTCTGATTTCTGCCAGCTCTAGCATTAAAGTCACCAATCACCAATTTGACATCGTGCTCCGGTATAGAACCCATCAGATTATCCAGATTATTGTAAAATGAGTCTTTATCCTGGGATTGGCTTACATCAGTGGGCGCATGTATACAGACAATTGACAGGTTGGCTAATCTCATGTGCAAGCGAAGCTTACACATTCGATTATCGACTGCTTGAAAGTCCAAGACAGCCTTTTTTACCTGTGGCCCAATGAGAAATCCAACCCCAAGATTTCCGAGGTCATCTCCACTGTGTAGCAACGTATAGCCTTGGGACACATGGTCTCCACTTTTAGGCCATCGAGTTTCTTGGAGAGCTACGAGTTCCAGCCGATACTCTTTCATGCATGTGATAAGGCCGTCCAACGCGCCAGGTTTTCTTAATGACTGCACGTTCCACGTGCCGATCTTCAATCTCGTGTCCGGGTACTTAAGCGGGGGTTCGTTTTTTTTGTTGTTTTGGCGGTATCCGATTTTTTTATTTTTGTTGACATTTTTAACATTTTCACGGTTTTACGGATGCGGGTCGTCAGCCCAGCGATCCAACCAGATTTAGTCGCCTCCTACGACAAGCTTGATTTGTACAGTGAATGGTTTATAAAAATGAAACATTCGACGTTGGCCAGTCGTCTCTGAAAACGAGGTAATTAATTGTTGATATCCAAAATATACGATTGTTAGAATAATCAAATTTGGTTTAACTAATGATTACTGATGTGAAGTATGGGCCATCCCCATTTCGTCGGTTGTGTGGTACGCGGCACATGTTGGTCTTCTAGAATATTGTAGTGGTTTAAATATTATGCATTGCGCCTTTCATGCATGAACAACATCCTAATGCCAAATGCGATTCTTATATGTCGGCAACAACAGCGATATTTTTCGCATGATGAATTGGAGACATCATATCAATAATTTATCTATGACTGAAAATAGTTCGAACTATATGGCGGCCTTTGTATAATTTTCACCGTTTTTAAGTAAATTCCCTAGAGTTTTTTCTTTTGTTAATGATAGTTATTCCATTGATTAATTACGTGATTAGAAATATATGTAGGTTAAATAAACGATCTCCGTAATGTAAATTAGATAAAATTATATCCGGTACAATCACCTGGCCACTTAAAAATTTTATTGTTTTATTATGCGATTGTACGAGATATATTTCGAAAACCCGCTATCGTACATTGAAGTATCTGCTCAAGTTCAAATCAACATTTCGTAAGCAACAAAAAATGATTTTTAAATAATAATAATATGATATGATAAAAATTGATTTGGTCATATACTCGTAGTTGCTCCAATCGCTGTAGGTTTGTATGCAGAACGCGGTCCACTCGCTGTACCTTTCGTCATGCTCCACCTAATCTTGTGATTGAATAAAATTAGATATTTGAGCTCGATGGTACGACTTTGGTGTAATACAATTCATAGACATTTCACCAGTTTCATTAACATCATGTAAAATTTGACCATATTCGCATATTCTAGATATTGAGGTTTTAGATAGGTGCGGAGTACATTAACAACCTCTCTCAAACTGTAAACATCCTGTCTTTAATGTAAGTGATATAAATCTTATCTCACAGTTCTTGAAATCGGAGACCAGGAATTTAGTTTTGATAGACTTTCCAGTGGTACATAATCCAATCACTTGATTATACCACAATTAATAATAGTACTGGAAGCAGTAATTGCACGTTTTGGATGAAAATATGTGACAAATTTCTGTTTATATCTACTGGCTATCCCTCGAGCTTTAGATTATCACCGATCAAACTATATATGTTAATATCGTTAATGTATGTCGTGTCTGTAACTTTTTAACTATTGTATGACGATAAATAGATTAAAAATACTTAAAGTGGTTTGTTTTTAGTGGACTTGTGAGTACTAAATTATAAAATATTAGTTCCATTTTCAAGGTGTCTGATATGATAAGTACGTAATACTTATATAATATTTAAACTCATAGACAGATACACTACTGTTGAGTATGATTTTTTTAATTTGACTTATATTTATATGGGCTTGAACATTTTCTATTGCCCAAATATGAGACCAACAGTTCTCAAAATATAAGAGCACTGTCATCAGTATCCTTATAATAGATTCTGTGTTTACTAATTGAAGATAATATCATTTGTTTATTAAGATTATCTACGAATACGTATAATTTCTAATTTTTTATAATTATATGTAATTAAAATAAATTATAACCGGCAATTTAATAGTAAATAATAGTTAATTAGCAAGATAATGAAATAATTGCGATTTCGCCTGTAAATTTATATTTATTATTGTAAACAATATAAGATTTTTTCATATTGATAAGGCAGGGAGAACTGATCGAAAGATGAATCAACCATATGTTTGGTTTTCAATATAATTCTTCACTTCAGTGTTTTTTAATTATTACTAGGCTGATCTATTATTGGTGAAGTGGTTAAAACTAGGATTGGGCCGAATATGTCAGTCTAGAATTCATCGACTGCAAAATATAGTGTATACATCAAAAACAAAGAATAGACGATTTACAGGAACATCACCAGGACCAATTTATATTTGTGTTTGTTTTGTAATCTTTGAAATATTTTATGGGGCTCAATGCATTCAAAACTCTTACTCCAAATATCTTACGCCAAATCGAGGACATTTGCACATTGCATAGCTGAATGCTAGTATATAGTACTGAAATGGGTCAAGCTTACTCGCCAACAGATCGTAAACACATGGTTACAAAATATTTTTTACAGTCTATCGGGATTCGAGTGAACCCGGTACTTTAGACGCAGCTGTAGCCCACTGAGCCACCATTAAATAAATTTTCTATCTTTATCTTATCCATATGACTTACTAACCATGTCAATTACATACTAATTTAACACTAGTTTCGTATTAACACTATATGGATTGTCTAGAATATTCTCTCAACCTTATCAACCTATTATAACTAATCAATAAATTGATTATTCATGTCGGCTTGATTGTTAAACATATGTGTAAAATAACATTTTTATTTATAGAACATAATACAATTGGACAAAAGACTTAAAATTAAGTTGAATTAAAAAAATAGTATATTGCAAACTATCTACCAAATTTGGGTATACTTGAGTAGTTAGCAAGAGCAACTAACATGATAAAACAATTTCGACCAATTTCATTAAATTGATCGAAATTCGCCTAAATGTATGCTACAAAAATTTTAAATGGTTTGAATATTGACTACGCGCGGCACAATTCATTCTAGCTGCGTTCATTTAGCGTTATAAAGTATAAATTTGTTCCACTTATCATTGAGACCATTTACATATTCTACATTTAAACCGCTCCAGCGAATCCCGATAGGGGGCAAGATGTAAAATCGATCTTATATTCGATTATGATCGATGTATACCTTTCATTGTATTTAAACGTATCCTCGTGATAATAATTACATTTTAATCGTTATGCGTTGAGAATTTATATTTTTATGATGTTATGCAACAGCCTATATCTAAATAATATTTTTTGTCTATCTGATATTTATTGAACCATAATGATAGTACAATAAATTGGCTGTATCCAACTGCAACAGTCAATAAATTTAGCATGATATACGAGACATCGGTTAAATTTAATTATTTCTAGAATTGTTGTTTAAGAAACGATCAATAATATATGTTTCAAGAATTATGTAAAATAAATGTAATCCGTGGTTGATTGATTAGATATGGATATATGATATAAAGTATACATAGTTGAGTTTCTTAATGGTTTTCTTAAATATATAAGAATATGGTATAACCTTAAAACGGTTTTTATGATTTATTATCTTTCTCAAAGCACTACAACAAATACTATTTTAATCATTAATCAGTTGGGAGATATTTTTATTCATTGTTTAATCATTTATAAGATTATTACATAATAATACACATATCAGACGCGCTATCAGAACAAAACTGGTTTGAGTAGAAATTATTTGGTTTGTCTGAGACGAGTGAGATATGAGTTTGAGCAAACTTGTAATCTCGTACTTTTATTATATTTTTAAGAAAAATAATTTGTTTGCTTTAAGCAACTAAACGAAATTATATGAAATTGTCAAGCGAGTGGCATGATGCCATTTAATCACCAACCTTGATCTGTATATACTGTTGAATATTTAACGTAATAATACTCATGTAATTTCTTAGAGGATAACATTGTTAGATTAGTTGAATAAGTAAATTTAAGGTTAAATATTGGGAATAATTATATTCCTCTACTGAACTGACGTAAGCATGACCTCGTGGTATCTAATCACTCAGCAGGTAAATAAACTGTAACTATACTTAGTCGAAAATGGATACTTGATGTTTATGTAACGTATAAATTGAACTGCCCAGGCGGCGCAGTGGTTAAAGCAATTCGGGGCAAGATGCAAATGGGTTTTTCACCTTCGATCGTTTAGGCGGTGCGATCGGTGGTGTGAAATTAACATATCTGGATCCCCTGTCGTGTTTAGAATCCATGGGCCGACCCATCCTCCATGTCAGTACTATAGGCTGACATGGAGCTATGCAATGCGCAAATGGTTCTACGAAAACTCGGACCTATAGCCGAACATAGAGTGGTATCACAACGGACCAATCGCCGGTCTAAGTGTGCGATAGCAGCCACAACAACAACATAACATAACGTATAAATTATGCTGGAAACAAAATTGAAGGTATAAGTACATCACATATACAGGGCTTCCAGAAGATGTTTGTACTGAAGTATTTTAGTTAATAAAAAAATCTTATTTTACACACTTGCACTATGAAATTAAGGTTGGAACATTTTATTACAAGGATATTTATGGCACTTGGTATGAGTGTTAAATATAATATAATATGCCGAAGAATGAGAGTAAAGAACACATCTATAGAACTCGCTTTTGAGTTGTCGACTAGTAGTATCTTATTTTACCAGGTCATTGCCGAGCTTCCCATTTTTTATTTTGGTCGTAGGTGCAATTCTAGTGATAATCTACTCGTAGTTATGCCTTTCTGAATATGCGTAACCTATTTGTTTGCCTTGTGGAATTGTTTCTAGAGACATCCTGACATGCAAAACACTAAAGTATTTCATACATCTCCACTATCGTCGTTTCATGAAATTCCTTAATGTTGATTTAATTTATTTAACTGAGAAATTCAATATTCGTGGTTGAATTCGGTGGATCATCAGACGGATTATTAACAAATAATTTATTTATTAAGTATGCAGCTTAAATGACATTGATAACCAGCGAACAAAACATTCCGTCTAGTTTTTTTAAATATTATTTGTCACTTTCAAGATCGAAACATTTCGTGTGTCGATTGACAGAAATGTTTCTTAAAGCTTAGGAGCATAGGGCGTCTTCTATAGACTGGACCATCGAACTCTATTTGGGACTATTTTCTTTAGTTTCCCCCATTCTTCCCAGATGTTTTCCTTCAGTAAGCAACGTTCTTTTTTAAATCACTGCTGGTTATGTCATTTGGTGTCTTTTCAGCGTGTGTCCTATGCATCTCCATTTCCGCAACAAGTTGTCTTACTGATTATGTTTTTGAATCATGTAGCTCAGATTAAATAACTATTTCTTTTTTCTCTCGTTAATTTTATCCTATGTACTAACATACGTATGCAATATTGAGCCCACTTTTAAAACTTGAAACAGACTTTATTAATGACAGCGTACTGAGTTGGTAAGTACCTGAAGACAATTCAGATAACTCTTATCTCCAATATCAATAGGTTACAAAATCTTATCCAATTTTTAGAAGTAGAAGTAATCTTTCAGTTCAACCATCCTAAGTTATTTCTAACGACCGGATGGATCTAGAACTGCAACCATTAATGTAAGGTTCTATTAGAAAACCATTTTAATGGCAGTCCAATAGTTGCGCTGTTAACTAGAAGATTAATTCGACTTCATGTCCAGTATTTAGCAAGGAGAAAATTTTATGGGCAATTTACAGCTAAAAAAATCATATAAATCAGCAGGGCATGAAGATAATGTCATCTTTCTTGTAGATATTCAGCAACCATGTGACAATCTTACATGGGCAAGAATTCATCCAAAAGAATCTTGAAACTGTGTCACATTCTGAACAAATGTAATGCAGTAAATCGTATTATCATACCTTAGGTAGGAAACAAATATTCTTGGAACTATATAAGCTTATCGTTATTTTTATTAATTGGAGGAAGCAGCTCATATTAGAGACTGGCAGTTTTTCCACCAGAAATTTGTGAGTGGAATATCGTTTTATTCTCCCTCTCTGAAATTTAACCAACGATAGGATCCTTAACCTGGAGAGGCAAGGCGTTAAGTAGATTATGTCGATGACGTTGTTCTTGCAGTACTCGGTAAATATAGGTGCATCTTGAAAAGACTTAACAATGTTAATATAGCTCAATACTCGATACCCTTGAAGATTGACATTGGTAAAAGATGTAGCTTGAAACTCAAGCACTGCAGATTGTACATTACTTTAGTCATCCGACCCATTGTTTTGTATGAGATTGGCGTCTTGTGACATTCCCTACATGTAATGGCCAATCTCCAGTCTATGATGAAGGTTCAGAGAAATGCCTCCGTGTGTATGAGTGATGCACTTAGCAGTACACTTCTCATGTTCTGGAGATTATTCTTCATTTTTAGTTGCTTCCCTAGGTTCCCTATTTAGTTCCTAGGTAAACTAGCAGTTATTACTGTCATATAAGACTAAAAACCTTTTGCCATGTAATAACAAAGGTAACTTATCTATCCTATATCAACTGAAATATCCTCACTAATTTCGACTAAAATATCCCTTCGTCATCTATCACGGAGGACTAGTTTAGTGATTCAGTCATGAACCCTGAGGTTCTGAACATTTTTACGAAGTTCAAACATGGATATTCTGTGAAGCATTGAAAGTAAACCACTCTTTCCGTCTCCCCGACTACTCAGTATTTCTAGCCGAACTAATAGAATGCGATAATAGAAACTATGAACTGGTTGAGATCGCTTTTATAATATCCACTGGAGGATATTTAATATTTTAATATTTTTAAGGAGAATTGAGTATTTTTTTATATCAAAGATATTGGTCAGAATTATCAGAATTATAAACAAGATGGCAGCAAAATGAATTCGTATGAATTTTGATGTCAGGGCACAACATACCGAATTTTACCAAGTATTGAAATGCCACTCGCCTTATCTAAGGTTTTACTTCAGGAAGAAGCTACAAGATTGGTGAATGCTAGATCGATCAATACCAACTGGTCAAAACCGTAGATCGGTTAAGATCCAGAACACTGTTATATCGCTTTCTACGGTACTAACATATTCTGGTTAAAATAGAGACTCCTCACTTAATACCCCACTTGCTTTAAACTTGCTTCTATAGTAAGAAATGTAGCAGGAAGAAATATTTAAGTGCATCTCTCATAAATGACAAAATAATTCAAATATAACGAGAAATATAAATGGTATGGCTATTAATTTAAATGTGTCTTGGTCACCCCTTCAGGACAGCCACCCTAGTCTAACACAACCAAACGAATAAATCTCGGAAGAATAGTTTGATAGAACGACTTTCGTTCGTTAACTGCGAGGATACAAATGAAACCCGATCTAAAAATACAAGTGCTACGTGAATAGAAGAACACGCGAATAGAACAAAGCTTGATGCCTGTTACTTTTTGTAATTCGACAGCAAACAAGATTAATCAGGCTGTTCTTGACGCCATTATACGGCAAGGTGTGGTGGTTGAAATTTATGATGAAAAGTGGTGTCCAATATAAGGGTGATTAAATTTTAAGGACCGATGTTGATTTTGAATAAAACACAAATTACTGTCAGTTCTTTTTATTATGATAATATGGTATGGTTCAATTATGCATGGAACAAAATATCAGCCAACTGGCCGCCGCGTGGCACACCTCCACCGATGGTCCAAATTTTCGATGACACTTAGTCATAATTGAGGTTCTATGCTGTTAATATGCCGAGTTATCTCATCCTTTAGTTCTTGAATTGTTGCTGGCTTATCGACGTACACCTTTTCTTTCAAATGACCCCAAAGAAAGAAGTCCAACGGTGTCAACTCACATGATCTTGGTGGCCAATTGACATCGCCACCACGTGAGATAACACGGCCATTGAATTTGTCGCGCAAGAGCCATTGTTTTGTTAGCTGTGTGGTAAGTGGTATCGTCTTGTTGAAACCACATATCGTCCACATATCTTCCAATTCGGGCCATAAAAAGTTTGTTATCATCTCACGATAGCGAACACCATATACAGTAACTGCCTGATCGGCCTCATTTTAGAAAAATACGGCCCGATGATGCCGCCAGCCGATAACCCACACCAAACAGTCACTCTTTGTGGGTGCATTGGTTTTTCGACAATCACTCTTGGATTATGATTCGCCTAAATGCGGCAATTCTGCTTATTGACGAATCCACTGAGGTGAAAATGTGCCTCATCACTGAAGATGATTTTCTTCGAAAAATTGATCATCCACTGTTGCCATTTCTTCCCACCATTCTGACCATTGACGACGTTTGGAATGGTCAAGAGGGTTTAGTTCTTGAGTCAATTGCACCTTATAAGCGTGTAAATGCAAGTCTTTATGCATAATGTTCATCAACGACGAGCGTGAGAGGTGCACTTGTTGGGCACGACGACGAGTTGAGGTGGACGGCTCTTCAGCAACACTATCGCAAACAGCAACGATATTTTCTGCATAACGAGCTGTACGAGCATGCACTGGTGTTTTAAAATCCCTTACAGACCCGGTTTGCTCAAATTTTTGCACGATTGTTCCGATTGTACGCACATTTGGACGATTAAATTGACCAAAAAATCACAAAGTGCACGATATGCATCGATTGTGTATCTTTCCATGGTTCAAATTGAGTCTGAAATTGAGAAATGTCAAATAAAATGCAGAAAAAAACTTGACGTTAAGGTGTGGTTCATACATTCAACGTTGGCACTTAACATTTAACCACCCTTTATAAAGTGGGATGAAATCAAGCAAACACATTGAACTGCTACATGATTTTGTTAAACTACTTGAAAATCGTAATGAGCACTTCAACGTGCAAAGTGATGCAAGTACAGAAATCCTATGATACATTTAATTTTGAAACACCCTGTATAGACTGGTATAAAGCTATGCAAAATGAAAAGAAGCGGTTAGTCCAAATGGTGATTGCAGCACTAAATTTAATAATCGTGAATATTTTGCATTTTAAATCTGTATTCTATCCGGTAATAAACCGCATTGTTGATAAACGTGTTAATCAAATATTGATTCGAATCAACCTCGGAGACCTGTTTTGCGAAACTATTAGTTAATAAAGTGCTAATACTCTTTGCATGAAACACTCAAAAAGAGATCTTATCGCTGTCAAATATTTTATTGGATTTCTGATAACACCCGATTAAACTTCGGCACGATTGCTCGTTGTACTTTATTCTATACTAGTCGCTTATACGAGTATGTATACGCAAACAGAATGTTAATCATAAAATTTTGTAATCGATTATTGTGAAAATTTAAATTGTAAATTTTCACATTTAACAATCACAATAAGAGAAATTCCGTATACACACGAAAGGCAAGAATAAGAAGAAGCTCCATAAGACGAACAACGAAAAGCAGTAAAAAACAAGAAATTTTATATACACAAAACGTAGACGTAATGAAAATCGAACTTAAAATTTTTTTTCTTCAGTGTACTAGTATCTTTGTTGTTGTATAAACCGTCAAAAGCTTAATTCGCTGCAAATAAACCAAATCAAGTTCGTAATTTGGGCTAACCACTTACCTCATCGTGTAAATAGCAAAATCCCCAATATATAAAACCAATGAATTCTATGAAATGTGTATTAAGTAAATATATAGAAAGTTAATTAGTTATACAAATTTTATCATCTTAAGTCAACTTAACTGTGTTGTTGTATTGTAGTTATTGGAATTTTGATTGACTTTTGGTTGAATAAAAAATAACAACGTAAAAACAATTTAGCGGTTTGGTATCATCGCGGATTATTAATTTTATGTTCATATTCGCACAGTGATACACATTTATCACCTTTAGTATTTTGTATTTTATTGCTTGCCTTTCGGTTGAAGAAAACTATATACTGTGTTAAGAAATAGGCAGTGCACATATAGTACAAGTGTTTAGTGTGACATTTTTGCCAATCGATGAATTTATTAAAAACTTATAAATTCTTTAATGTAAGTGTTGTTGTACAGTTTTATTCTATTATGTAGTCAAACAATTTTCCCATATAAGTGTAAATGTTTTTGTTTGTTTTTGAACCATAAATATTTTTCTAATGCATTTCACCAAATTGGATGTGCGCGAACGTGAAAGTTAGGTGATATCTTTAAGAAGTCTACATAAAAACAACTTTATCGTGGTTATGTATTTGTGATATCTATAATTTTCAATGTCACTACCGTATTTATTCAATAATATTTAGTACAGTGATGGAAGTAGTTATAAGAAGATTGTCGTTGGCTTATTCACAAATCAGTGTTTGCAAATTTAATGAGGAAATCACTGGACGCTATAGGTGCTCGCAAACAAAATGTCCATATGTTATATATTGTTCTCATCACTGTATATTTCTGTTCGAATATTAAGTGAATTATACGAAGGTTGCCCTTGTCATACAGTTGTGAATCGGAATATATTAGGTGATTATTATATAATTTGTAATTGGGATATAAAAGCTTATGTTGTTTAAATCTTATTAAACATTTTTTCTATGTATTAACATCGGTCTAGGTCAGTTACTACTAAATAATTTGGATTAGTGCCCCAATGGGTACAGGGCGGACTTTTAGACTGTCCTAGCTCGTTGTAACTGTCAGAGTTCCTGCACCCAACGCGCGTTCCTTTAAGTAAAGGATGGTAGCTGTCTTGAACTTGTGATTTTATACTCTAATGAAAACTGAAAACCGACCAATGAATTCCACTTCCTATATGTTTGATAAATGAATTCGCGGTTCACATCTTCAGTTCGAGGTTTGGGCAACATCACCGTAAACCTATGCAAATTGTCCGTTTTTCGTGTTACCCGTCCTGGCGTAACAAATGGTGGTATTTTCTCCTTTAATTCTGCAGAACATTTACCGTTTATTAATCTATAGAACACGCAGAGCTCTACAACATCTCTGCGGTGCTGTAGGCTGTCTAGATATTTCGTAGGTCTCTATCCAGCAACTGGAGAGCAATGCCATATGCTCCACGCCAAACCTGACAGCAATATTCTATACTCGGTCTTATAAAGGTTTTATATCTGGAGAACCTGATGCGATCTAAAAAACTGTTTGCATCTATTGAGGAACCCGAGTTTACATGAAGTTGATTTGGCCAATGCTATAATGTGTTCATTCCATTTTAAATTGTTGCTAATCTAAACACCAAGCAGATGATTTGAGTCACAACCCACGAGAACGTGGACTTTTTCCACAAAAGGGTATTCGTTGCTACTTGTTTTACGCGAGAACGTGTATATTTCTGATTTTTTCAACGTTGATCTTTTGTTCTTTGAGATAGCTTTTTATCCACTTGATGGTCATCGTTGGAAAACATGGATATATCCAAAGCAATTGCAAAGGCTTCTCCGCGTTGCTCAAGTACGAGATTCCATTTATTTGTTACATACGTCAAAAGATCGGTTGTGGAGCCGCTGACACAATTGATATTGGCCGGTAGTTTGAGGAGTCAGTTTTATCACAACCACGTTTAAGAACCGGTTGCACCATCGCACTCTTTCAGGCATTCGGGTGTTTACCCTGCTTATAAGAAAGGAGAAAAATTTTAGTTAATATTGGAGCCATGGCACTGGCAAACTCCTTCAATATTCGAACAAGAATTCCGTCAGGTCCGGTGGCCTTATTTATGTTCATTACCTTCAGGTTCCTGAAGACTATTTCCTCCGGTATGTTGATAGGGTCCATTTTGGAACCACAAGACGGAATTGACGGAGGGGTAACTCAATCGGGACAACTAAGATCGAGTTCGAAGTGAAGACGCTTGCCAGTAAGTCGGCCTGCAAATATGGATCCACCACTTAAGCACCGTATGCACATTTAAATGCTGAAATAGATGTTTAAGCAATATTGGCAACCGATGCGACCATCTGGTAAAAGTTGCGATCGGAGATTTTCAACTCGGAAGCCTTGGAGGCTTTCTTCTTGTCGGCTCTTTTTGCTTCCTTAGTACAGAGTTTTTTACAGATGTTATTTTTTACAGATTCTTCAAACGAAATTTCGTTGCGCTTATATTTCTTGTGAGCAGATTTATTTTGTCTGGCTGCTTTGGCGGCTTCTTTTGAAAATAGTTTAAAATTAGGATCGGGATTGGAAAACGATGATGGGATATATTTATTCATTTCATATGTAGAACAGTTTTGGTGAAATTGGAAACGGCGTCGTCTATTTGGTTGCTATAAAAACAATTGCTCTCCCACGGGAAATGTTGAAAAAATGACCGTTACCCATCATTGTCAGCCTCGTTGAAATGCCATTGACGCCTTGGGTGCTCTCTAAGTTCTGGTGGAGTTTCGACAGATATTTTTACGGTTATCAGGTTGTGACAGAATTTCCAATTCCAGCCTTGACACGCGCTTCCATGGAATGTGGAATTGTTGTAAGAAAAAGACCCAGAGTATGACTGCTTGTAGAATTTGGACATTCAAATGTGGAATCACACACTAATATGCGTAAGGTCATGCGAAACAGCAAGTCACTCTGTCTGACGCCCAGCAGGGGTCGTATTTTGGTGATTCAACTATTTCTAATGGTGGACATTAAAGTCATCAACCATAATTCATTCGCAGTAGGGATGTTGATTGCGAATGTCATCACATTTGTCTGACAAAACTTTGAAGAAATTTTGTCAGTGCAGTGGGATTATCTCGAATCGGGCCACGATGGTAAGTTTATAAATGAAACCTTCGAACGGTGGGAGCGGCTTCACTACATCCATATGTGAATATTTTCGAACCTCAATGATGGAGGATCGAAATGTCCTGGTTGTGTCTTAGTGTGCCTTTGCACTTTGCTTGTTTGGCATCCGATGCAACCACGAAAACCAATTTGTAACGTCAGTCTTCATGTTCTGCCAAAAATACCTACTTGAAATTAATTTACGAGTAGCGCGTATGCAAGGATGAGATAGACTATGTAGTGTGCTGAAAATTACTTGTCTCTGTGACAATGGAACGATTGGTCGATGAAATCTTTTTGCTGTTCCGTGATATATGTTGTACAGATTTTGTTAACTGAGCGATAAAGTCTAATTGTCAAGTTTGCCGTAGACTCTTATCACTCAGGGAGTTTATTGCCGTAGTTAGAGGCTTTTGATCTTTGTAGATGCTAAATTGTAGATGCTAAAGCGCATCTAAAGTTTTATTTTGGGCAAACAATTGATCTCAGTCGTCAGGCCACGAGAAATGTTTATACTGTTGTTCGGCATCTTATTTAGATGTGCCAAGTGTGCATGAATAGGACACATCAACCTGGCTTACTTCGGAATTAATCTATGATAAGAATTGACCATTCCGATGAATCGTCAAATTTGTTTAATACAGAAACTTTAGAGCTGATATTGCGAATCGAATGTTTATTCCAAATTCGACTAACCTCTCAAACAACACTTTGAGATGGTGTTTGTGCTCTTTCTCGTTTTTATTTGCCACCTGAATGCCATCTCTGCAGACAGATACAAAATTTAGACCAATAACCATTTTAGTAAACACAAATGGTGTTTCAACTGCCGTTTGGGCACCTCTTCGGGTGCAATGGGTATCAGATGGTCTGAATCTCTTACCATATCAATTTTTGGGAAATTTTGCAGCCTTCAACGTGCATCGAAAAGTTTCATTCGATCTCCTGTCCGTCCCATTTTTCTTCTGGACCATGTGAAGAGCTGATGATACCGTAGAAGACGACATACGCTGAGATGTACCATATGCTCAAACTCGATATTGTATCAGAAGGTTTGTCGGGAACAGATATGACATTGTCATATCTGTGAGAAAAATTCTTAGTCGGCTGTGAACGTGTGTTTGAATATATGTTGTGAGTTGTGTTGCAACAGTGCTAGCGAATTACACATAGTTGAATCGAAATGGTTTTCGATTTTTGCATTATTAGACATTTTCTGGTATAAGGAGATGATAATTTGACAATAAGAAGCTCAATTGATTTACACCGTTACCTTAAAAGACTACAGATTTTTGAATTTTGAATACATTGTTTAAAATTTATTTCAATTTTGAAGTGGTTATATCACTGACATTTTATTATTTCGATTTCAATGATGAAAGATTTGACAACCATGTATGAACTATGCCAATGTCGTTAATATGTGTCGTAAGAATATGCAACTTAGACCAAGATCTTATATTTCTGCCATATTATGTGATATAAGTTACAGATCAATACGACTTTAAGTTAAGATCTTAGGATTACGATTTAAGTGGTTGAATGAGATGCGTTGGCCGATGGGACAACCGCATATGATCCAATATCGTTATGTTAGATCAATATCCTACTTGCACTAAGAATTTATGGTTGTGACATAAGTACCTATGTGGTGTTAGTTATAGATTAAAACGACTAAACATTTGGACTTTATCATTTCGATTACTGTATGGTTTAATGAGATCGTTGCGATGTGGCAGCCGAATATAAACTATGTCAATATCGTACATAAAAGTCGTATCAGAATTTTACCAACTTTTTGTTTATGTGCTATTAGCTATATGTGAAATAATAATTAGTCGGTTGGCAGAATTGTGAAGCAATACCCAATTCCTATGATGGCTCCAACGGCCCATAAAGTGCACCAAACAGTAATTTTTTGTGGATGTTAATGGTTTTCGACAAAAGCTTGTTGATTATCTTCATTCGATATCCGACAATTCTGTCAAAAATATTCAACCAAAAATAGGCTTCATTGGAGAGCAAAATTTTGAATGGAAATTCAGCATCAATATCAATTTGTGTTTCAGCCCAATTGGCCGAATTGGCGGCGCATACGATAGTCGTTTGGTATTAATTCCTGCACAAGTTGAATCGAAAAATCGTTTAAGCTTAAAGTGGAAGGACACAACCTCAGTTGTTGGGAACGGCCACGAATTGATTGATTTCGATATTCTTCAATGCTTTCCTGTACAGCGGCTAAAGCTTCTTCAGTCATGTTCGACACATTATCATTAAGAGAAACGTAGTACGAAAACGATCTATTGTTATTCGAGTTAGCTGCTCAGAAGGACGATTATGTACACATTAAATGGACAAAGTGCACGATAAGTTGGACGAACAGAAACATTATTTGGATAAACAATGTTGCAAGTGATTTTAGATTTGTGACTTTAGATTTGTCGAAAAATTGGGAAATCTTTAAAAACACTATTACAATAATTTTATAGCCGGTTCTCATCGGATAGACAAAATTTTATCATCGCATTGTTATAAGATAGTATAGGGTTTTTAAAGTATAAACTACAACCGACCAATTAGTCAAAGATGCGGCAGTTGGATCGTGAGGTACCGGGTTCGAATCCAATGGGAAGCGGATGTAAAAAGAAATTTCATCATCTGATTACGATCGGGCCAACCCATCTTCCACGTCAGTACTATCGGCTGGCATGGGGCTATCCAGTGTATAAATGGACCTATAGCCGTCTCTACTTCAAAAATGTTAATTACTTTTGTGTCATCCTTCATATTGAAGGTCATATAATGAAGTGTCTTTTCACATAAATCCGTATACATCACATTAAGTGCTAAACCGTCAGCGATAAAACAAAAAATTTAATCTTACAAAATGAGTTTACATGTAGCTCATACAACTAGATTTGTTGCGCCCTAGGGCAACCAAGGAAATTGTTTTGTATAACGTGTGTACAAGAATCCATATATGAGTATTCTAAAGGAAAATCGTTCTATTTTACTGTGAAACGATATTGATTTTTAAATAAGTGTACATACAGTATATACACATTGCCAAGTTGAAAAATCCGATAATGTTTTCACAATTTATATTCAATTTGAGTACAAGTGCACTCTACCATTGACTATATTTCGTATATTGTTCAAGCGATATATAGTTGGAAAGTATTTCATTATATTTGTGAAAACTGAACTAACTATCATCATTGCTATATACTATATACTCGTACATAAGAACATTAATTATTTGTGTTTTGCTAAACTATTGATTTTTAGACATTTTTATGTATAAAAAGTACATTTTGTTTGATCGATACAAGGTACGAGTATATAGTGCAGACTGTCATTCTATACGCCATACCATAAAATGTGATTTGTGTTATAATAATGCAAATTATGGTAAACAAACAATTTGCATGGGTATGGGAAGTACATAAACTATTTTATATAATACTTTGAGAATACTCAGCTTTAACTTTTTCTATTTCATGGCCATGTACAAAAGTATTTCAGTTTCAGTATCAACAAGCCTTGATGCTGGGCATAGGCGGTAAATAAAATAATTACATAATTATAATTTCGTTGAAATGATGACTATCTTTATGAACAATACCATTGTCATGGTATGACATGCCATTATTGGCCCGTACCGTGTCAACAATCTGACTCCATCGGTTATGATTTCGATCTAGCCCTTCATATTGTTGTAAATAATTAAAAGATGCCAAACCGCTCTCTACGCATTGCAGCCATCCTCGCCTACAGTGACCTCTTCACACACCGAAAGACGGCTTGCTCTTTATAGATTGTTGCATCATTCGGTTCGGATCAGCACGTCCTCATTGTCCTTCGATTTCGATCCTGATATCATGATTGAAAAGAACTCGGTATGTGCCATGAAATGATGAACGTCGCATTTTGCGCGATATTTCACATGCAAAATTTATCTCTCGAATGTTAGAAACCATCTTTCGTACACATCTGTCAAGATCCAACTCTTCCACCTACAAATGAAAACAGGTCTGATCAACACTCTGTATAATTACAACTTATCGCTATTTGCAAGATATTTTAATTTCAGAAGTGGCAAGGTGAATCTTTATATCGTCTAGCACATTATTTTTGTGAGTAATGAGGGATCCAAGATACTTGAATCTCATCACTCCTTCAAACGTGTGGTTACTACTGAAATCAATTACGTTTAAGCCTCTAAAGCCAAATATTGTGGCGTTCACAAATACGACGAATAGTCACGCCACAATAGTGAAGTATAAACAAAAATAATCGAAAAAAGATTTCGAGTAAAATTCTGTAAATTCGCTAGAACTGTTGCAACATAGCCTCACAGTATATATAGAAACAAAATGCAACATACATCAAGTCCGGTCGCATATGCCTGATGGGATGGATTTGATCTTTTCGATCACACAACGAGTCAATGACGTCATCAGGTCAAAACCGGCCTAGCGAAACGAATATTACAGACCACATACAAGATGTCATACATTTCAAGACAAACATCTTCACCACCGGCTGGTTGATTCAGCGCCCTATAGCTGTCAATCAATGCCACTCTGTGGAGTTCAAAGTTTAACTCCCGCCATTCATCATTAGCTGTCACGATTACAGCACCCTCTGCATCAATTATCACACTTCAACAATATATTTGGTTTTGAATGCATATGCAAAAAGTTGATTGAATAATCGGAATAAGATATTGTCCTGAGGTGTTTCACTTCTACGAAGGATGTATTCCAACATGAGATTATAAAGATTTGGGGATAACGCAACTCCTTGTCGAACACCAGAAGTAAGTAATTGCAAAAGTTATCGATAGCCTATGTTCTCAACTTTAACACAGCAATTATTTAGCACGCAGTCACGTGACTATCATTTTACATACAGATGTATACGTATTTTGTTTGGTGTTCCTAAATATTCAAGCGCATACCATAGCCTCTCTCGATTGATCAAGTCATAGACTTGCTTGAAACCTATGATAACCTGGGTGGTCATTTTGTGGTGCTTTATCACATTAAGTGATTAAAAAATATGATAAAAACAATGGTCGTAGCTTACTGCCGGTGAATCATAAATGAACAACTTCACGTCGTATATTGAAATGGGTATAAAAGACAACAATATCTTCCATCTCACCTTATCAGTCAACATTTTATACTGTTTGTCATATTTCATGTTAAAATTGTTTCCAATATCATTAATTAAGTTGTATTGATATACTTACCACATTATAAAAATTTTATCACTAACTATTCAACCACTTCATATAAAAAATGATTTAATTACTTTTGAGGTTATGTAGAAACGTCAATTTATCACTCTAAAATATTCGTTTCTCCTTAAAATTCATTATTTCCCCTTTTAAATAAATTTCACAGGGTTGTGTTTGTAGATTATTTAAAAAATTTTATATCACGAAAAAAGTCTCCAACTGTGATATAAAAGTATGATAAAGCACCACAAAATGACCACCCAGGTGTACATCGCGAGTAGTTTCGTAGTACTTGGAAAGAATCAACCGTATCGCGAAAACTTGATCAGTGACTAATCAATTTGAACGGAGTCCTCCTTGATAGTCACTGATGATTTCCTCCACCAAAGGAGTAATTCTTCCCAAGATAATATTTGTCAGTAATTTGTATGCTGTGCAAAAGATAGTTATACTGCGATAATTCTCGCATTATAAGCGATCAACCTTCTTGAATATTGGGCATAAGTATTTTTAATCGCACTTTTGTATCGAGAGTACGGTCCTATATTATTACATAAGTTGGTCTGATTTTTGCCAGATCTAGTATTAGAGTCCCCAATGTAACATCGAACTCCGGTATAGAGCCCATCAGATTTTCCAAATTATTGTAAAATGAGTCTTTATCTTGGGATTAGCTTACGTCAGTGGCGTATGTATGAAATAATATTCTCAAAGTAATCAATTGCTTTGGAAAACAACCTTTGATGTGATATATGGCCTAAGTAAGTATATATGGCCTAACTAGGTATTAGACAAATACTTAATGCTCATACTCTCTCCGAATAAATTTGCGCACACGGCGAGGAGTTTATTCAGGATACTCCAAAATGTATCATTTATGCCCAATACATTTCAACCTATAGCTGTAGTTGTACTATGTGATAGTTTGTGATATAAAACTAACTTCAAAAATATTATTATCGTTTAAGAAGATCATTTAAGAAACAGGACCATCTATAGATCTAGACATAAAATAAGATGGACCCGAAAATACTTGCACTTATCATAACGGATCAATGTTATAGAATTCACTATAGTAGTGATGCCGCTAGTAGTCACTAGTAGTGATACCGCTTCTACTTCCACCGTTATATGTGTATACAGTAAAACCTCGATATAACGGACCCCGATATATTAGACTTCGGATAAACCGGACACATTTTGGCCATAGAACAGGTACTAGAACACTGTGTCATTCAAAAACACTTGATCGCCGACTTTTTGGCCAAAGCACCGGTCTTAGCATTAATTAATAGAAGTTAATTAATGCTAAGACCGATTGTTAATAGAAGATATTAAAAACTCTGTTCATTACAAAAACCGTATGGCGAGCTTCTTTTTCTTGTCGGAATAAGAATTTCTTTATTAGTGACCTTAATTTAAGGTTAAGTTAATACGCTAAGGACATGGAGAGAGAATATAGTTCAGTATTCTTACGGGTCATGGTCTAACATACAATTATGATTTGCGGATTTACATTAATATAAAAAATAATTATTTATTTTCACAAATTTATTAAAGTTACAATTTTACGTGCTGACTTACAGCATAACCACAAAACTCTATCTCTACTACATGATTTTATTCTATTTATATTATTCTAAAATGCTTACTCGCTAAATTAATTATTTACTGTCTATATTAAATTACTTTTGGGTTAGGTTGTTGGCCTGTCTTCATTCTTCAATGCGCGTGGTGTTCAAGTTACATCCTATGTAATTATGTGCTCAGCATATTTTATTGAATATAACTATGCGCGTGGTGATGAATTGCATACACAGCATATTATGGTAACATAACTCCTCCCGGGGGTGAAGAAAGGGCGTCCTCGTCCTTTGGTTTGATTCCCAATGTTGTTAATAACTCCGAACATCGTGTGATTTCATCGATTTCCCGTGGTTTTGCTGGTACTGTCGTTGTGTGTTTTACCGTTAATGTTTTTGTATGTCTCCGGATAATTATATAGATGATTAGTATTACTATCCCTATGGATGATAGCGACACGCCTCTGGATAGAGACCAGATCCAATTTTGGTGGTCCAATTGTTTAAGGTAAACCTTTTTTAGTTGTGCTATGTTATTCATATTTTACTGGATGATTTCGTCGACATTTAGGCTTTTGATTAGTTGTCGAGTAGCTTGAATGTTGTGGAGTGCACCTTGGATTTCTGTTGTTTCACTCTTTATCTCGTATGACTGGAATTTTTTGTTCTTGAAGTTTATTGTGCAATTCCAGAATGTTATTAAAAAATTTCCGTTTAACGTTCGATTGCTAGGACCACAATCTGATGATAGTATTTCGTTCTTGGCATTGTTTATGACTAATTTATCTTCCGCGATGAATTGTAATGTTGTTTCTGCTTCTGCTGTCACGTTGCAATGGCTTTTTGTACCCGTCAGTAATGGTTTGATGCAACTATCCCGGAATTCTTTGATGTCCGATTGTTTCTGCACAAAATTATTGTGGTTTGTGGATGTAAACAGCTTTTGGTTTGCTCTAATAAGGTGTTGAGGGTAGTTATTGATGACCGTGTCGTTGATGACTAATGGTATGATCATCATTGTTGTTGATTTTTCCTCTTCTAGTTTAGGTACTTGGAGTATGTATAGAAGAGTTTCGTCATTAATTACTATTTTTGGAGTAACATATTGAAGAGCTTCATCAGGAAGGGAGATCTTAACGCCTTGATTGATCATCAAGTCTTTTATCAGGATAATTTCTTTTAATGATAAAATTTTGCTGCTCGTTAATTCTGATTTCGTTCTTATAATTGCCTCTTGGATGTCTTCTAAAATACCGTTAATTGTATCGATGTTTATTATGGTTGCGATTAATTCAATTTCCGTCAGAGCTACTTTGTTAGCAATTGTGGTGTTAGTTAGTGCCTTGCTTACTGTATCCGTGATCAGCTGGATTCTTTGATTGACCCGTTCATTTATATGGAACTGTGCATTATTTTGATTTACCAGGTCTTCCATTGTACTGTTTATGATTCGTAGATCTTCTGCATCTGGAGTCCCTGCGACCCATTTCCAGGCTGAACCCAATGTATTCCAACGTTTATGTCTTATTTTATGAGTTGGTTTAATTTGGTGAAAATTATTATTAAGTTTCTTAAATTTTTGTTCTACTACTTTATAAAGATCTAAGTTATCATTTACTCTATTAACAACAAATTTATTTATTGATTTTATTGTATCTTCTAAATTTCTTAAATCTATTGGGTGTATTAATTTAATATTTCCTATTTGTATTTTACAATCTTTAATTTTTATTACTAAAATAGGATCTTGATTCAAATTTTTTATTTCTAATTTTTGTGTATTGCAAATTTTACTTATGATTATAAGAATTAATAATTTTAAAAACATTTTTTTTTCTGAAAGTAGATAAATTTTAGATTTATTGTTTCTTTATTCTTTTTATTTTATTTTTATTTTTTTTGATATTCCTGTTTGTTCTGAATGTTTTAGGTGTTATATCTTTAACTTGTGTTTCAACCCCTCTAGGTTGAGCTTTTGCTCTTACATTAGGTTTTATAAAAACCATTTGTTTGTCTACTAAAATTGGGGGTTGTTCTTTTTTACAATTTTGCTTAATTATTCTATTTTTTGCTATTTCTAAATTATTGTGTACATTCTGAAATACGTCATTTGCCTGTGCCTGAATTTTTTGGGGGTTTGTTAAGTTGTTTTGGTTAAATATAACCTCATTTGGCGTGAAGCCGGTAGATGAATGCACAGAATTATTATACAGTGCCACTGACAGTTCTATGGCTTGTATAGTATTAGAGTTTGGGATTTTGTTTTTATTTGTGTTGAATATTTCAACAATGGTTGAGTGAGTCTTCTCGATTTGACCGTTAGATTCAGATGAAGATGCGTAATCTAATTTAATATTTAGGTTACTTAGGTACTCTTTGAATTGTAATGATTGGAAGGTTGTCTCATGGTCCGAGACAATGGTGCTAGGAATTCCGAAAAGTGTGAAATATTTTGTAAGTGCACCGGTTACATCTACTAGATTTTTGGTGTTAATATTAATCATTTGCAGATGTTTAGAAAATGCATCAATTAATGATAAAAAACTTGCTTTATTTATGCTGAAAATGTCTATGTGTACTCTTTCCAGTGGTTTTGTTGTAGTTGGTCTTGGTGATATTTTAATGTTGTAAGGTTTACGATCGTATTTATGTATGTTACAAATATTACACGTATTAATATGGCTTTTCACCTTACTTGGTAGATTGGGAAAAAAGTACGATCGTTTGATTTGGTTTTCTACCTCTTTTACCCCTCTATGGGCTCTTTCATGTTCTTTGGTTATAATCGTATTTTGGCGATCACTATTTGTGACGTCTTCGACCATTCTAGTGACAAAAACCAAATGGCCGTTTTGCGAGAAATTTTGTCTGAAAGACAATTGTATTTTTTCATATAAGCTTTCTGGCGCGAGAATTGCCGATTGCCTACCGTTATGGTATGTTTTAATGATTTCCGTTATGTCTTCTACCCTGAATGATTTTTTTGAAAATATAAATCTTTTGAATTTTGGGAAGATTTCTTCCGAAATGATGACATCGATCTCTGAGATTTTAAAAATTAACTGGTTTCTGTAATAGTTTATTGGTCTGTCTGCAAAATGAATAAAGTAATCGTCCGACGTGTCTGCGGAGTGGATTGTTTCTACTTCGCTATCGTCCTCAAGATTGTTTATTGCAACTACTTCGGATTCAGGAAGATTATTTCTCGAAGATTCGTTAACGTTCAGTTCAGTTGCACCTGCTTCATTGGGTGATGGCATTCTGCTGAGGGCATCTGCCACAACATTTGTTTTTCCCTCTCTATATACGATATCATAATCGTAGTTTTCCAATTCCAGTCTCCATCTCAGTATTTTGGAGTTCTTTTCAGACGTTTTTATAAACGTAAGTGGTTTGTGGTCTGTTATTAATGTAAATTTTTTACCGTAAAGGTATGGCTGGTATTTTTTTACCGCCCATATTATTGCCAATGCTTCTTTTTCATTTGTGGCGTAATTTATTTCCGTTGAATTTAAGGTCCTAGATGCGAAAGCGATCGGCCTTTCGACATTATTTTGCACTTGCGAGAGGACTGCACCTAGCGCGTAATCTGACGCATCAGTTGTTAATATGAACGACTTCTCGAAGTCGGGATAAGCAAGTATCTGATCATTTGCTATTGTTTTTTTCAGCGTTTCGAATGATCTGATATATTCTTGATCCGTTAGGTCCAATTTTACCTCTTTCTTTAAATACTTGGTCATGTGTTTCGCGATTTTCGAATAGTCTTTTATAAATCTTCTATAATAGCCTGAGAGACCCAAGAATTGTTTAATCTCCTTCGGTGTCTTCGGGAGTGGCCAATCCAATATTTTCTCAACTTTACTTTTATTGGGCTTTACGCCATCTTGAGTTATTACGTGCCCAAGGAATTCGGTTTCTCGTTTAAGAAATTCGCATTTATCTAGCTGAATTTTTAGGTTAAATTGAGAAAGCCGTTTTAGAACTGTTTTGAGATTATTTATATGATTATTGAGGTTCTCCCCTACAATCACAATGTCGTCTAAATAAACGTGGCAAATTTTGCCTATTAAACCTTGCAACACATTGTTCATTGCTCTTTGGAACGTAGCTGGGCCGTTTTTCAATCCGAATGGCATTCGACAAAATTCGAAACGCCCCTTATCTGTAGAAAAAGCGGTTTTTGCCTGCGATTTCGTATCCATCGGTATTTGATGGAATCCGGATTTTAAATCCAGAGTGGTGAAGTACTCTGACTTCCCAAGATTGTCAAGGATTTCTTCCATTTGGGGTATCGGATACTTGTCGTCAACTGTTTTGTCATTTAACTTCCTATAGTCAATGACGACTCTTATTTTCTGTATGCCGGAAGCGTCTCCTTTTTTCGGGACTACCCAAATTGGTGAAGAATAAGGACTATTTGAATTTTTTATGATGCCACTGTCTATCATTTCTTGGATTTGATCCTCCACATCTTTTTTGAAATGATGGGGGTATCTATAAGTTCTTGTATAGACTGGTGTTTCATCTTTAGTGTTGATTACGTGTTTGATTATGGATGTTGCTGACAACTTTTCGTTTTGTCGCAACAGAACTGTTTGATTTTCGTAGATTGTATTAATCAAAGCTAATTTTTCATTTTCATTCAAATGACTAGTTCGAATTAGGTCCTTTATAATTTCTTTACTAATAAGTGACTTACCGATAACTGGTATGGGGTTTATTGTTTCAAAATTGTTCACTTTTAGTTTTAATTTTGGTAAGCGATCAGGTGGTTCTGGATCACTTGTGAGGACTCTAACGACTGTTTTGCTGTTGTTGGCTTTATATAAACCGGGTTGGATTGTTATATCCTTATTTAGTTTACTAAATTCTGGTACTAACCAGTTGCCGTTTTGTTTCGTTTCAAAAATTACCGTATGATTATAAAATTTATCTTTTGGGTAATAACGATCAAACTTAAACATTTTGTTATTTAGTGTTATGGTATTTGTTTTATAATCTATTTTGGCTTTGGTTTCCGCCATATACTGTGAGCCTAGGATTCCATCAAAGAATCTATGAAATTCTAGTTCATAAAATATTTGTTCTGGCATACTTTCACCTAATAGATTAATTTTACCCTTTTTATTCACTTTATGAATTCCGAGGATATTTTTTACTGACATTTGTTGATTATCTAATAAATTGTTTGGAATGATGCCGGGCTTTATTATATTTTTGTTAGCACCGGTATCTATTAGTAATTTGATTGTTTTATTTAGTTTTTTATTGTTAAGATTTAGATATGGTAGGAAGTTTAACCCTCTGTATCCGAATCGTGGTCCGTCCGAAAATTTATTTCTCCTAGATCAGATTCTCCTAAATCTTGTGGGTTACTATTCTCTTCCTCTCCCTGTTCATTCGAACATATTTCGGTATTGTTTATGTTCCTTTTATTAAAGCTAAGTCTACTTCTTAAAGAAGGATCCACTTCCATTGGGATTGGTGTGTCGTTTTTGTGCTTTAAGTTGGACACACTATTATATCCTTTGGGTTTATTTGACGTTTCAAATACATTTGTTTTCCTAACGTTTGTTTGGTTGTAATTTTGTTGTGTATTAATTTTTTTTGAATTATTTGAAATAATTTCATTCGAACTGAATTTACACAGGAACGCATAAGCTTCCTCTATGCATTGTGGCTTTGCCGCTTGTGCGTAGCCGAAATAGGGTTTACGTAAGCCTGACAGGAATGCGGCCAACGCATCTTCTTCTATGAACGCGTTAATTGCTTGCCAAGAATTGTTATATAACGCTTTTTGTTTCGAAAGCGATTTGATATTTTGGCAAATTTCCTTAATTTTGTTATAATAACTGTGTACAGGTGTGTTCTCACTTTGTTTGGTGGACCACAACTGTGACTTGTAGTAGGATAGCTCTTGTCTATCCCCCAAAGCCTCTATCAATATTTGTTTGATTTCTTGAAATGATTGGGGATTACCTGCAAGGCACAACACGTCCTTAGCTTTTCCCTCAATCTTATTATTTATTGCTTGGAGATACAGGACAAATTGTTGTTCTGTAACCATGGGTGCGAAGATGTTCAAGGTATCTTCCACTGTTTTCAACCAAGCATTAAGTTGTTTCCTATTTCCATCAAATGATGGGATTGATTTAATTGGGTCAGGGATTCGGAATAAATCCATTACTCCCATGTTCCCTGTTTTTGTTTTTATTTCGTTGGTTTTTTCCAACTGATTGTTCAGAAAGGCCATTTGCTGGTCCTGTTTTGTTTGTTTATTTGTCAGTAGAGCTAATTGTTGGACAATAGTCTCTAACTGCTTGCTTAATTCGTCCATTTCTAGTATTGAATTGGCTTCTACGATATTCTCGTCTATATTCCTATTACGATAATAAATATCTACCAACTTTTTTTTCATTTACTAGGAACGAATTATTCTCTTGTGTCTCACAATGTAGTGTACCAAGAAAAAAAATGTATTTACCGCCTCTATCTAGTAGTGGGTGGTTAATATGACAAGTCGGCGTCTATCTAGTAGTGCGCTCGTCTGTCGAAAATGGTAATTATTTAATGAAAAAGCCTATCTGTATCTATCTTGTAGTGTACAGAATAATGAGTTCACGTCTATCTAGTAGTGTGTGGACTCGTTTAAGATTTAACAAAAAATTCTTACCTGGTTTTAATACAGTAATCAAATTGGTCGTCTATCTCGTAGTGCGATCTTTATGATTTATTGTATTTTGCTGTCGTGGTGCTGGTTCAAGTGTAGATTTTCGGTGTGGCACGGCGGAATCACAAATCCTCTGGACGATTTAATTTTTAAATCTTTAGTCTGAGACGTCACTAATGCGGAATTTATTTAGTTTTCTAAAAAACTCGCGACGGATTCACTTATTAAACAAGTTTTTATTCACTTATTCTTTGCACTGTTTACACACACTTTAATGAACACTTACCGCACGGCTGCGCCAATTATGATTTGCGGATTTACATTAATATAAAAAATAATTATTTATTTTCACAAATTTATTAAAGTTACAATTTTACGTGCTGACTTACAGCATAACCACAAAACTCTATCTCTACTACATGATTTTATTCTATTTATATTATTCTAAAATGCTTACTCGCTAAATTAATTATTTACTGTCTATATTAAATTACTTTTGGGCTAGGTTGTTGGCCTGTCTTCATTCTTCAATGCGCGTGGTGTTCAAGTTACATCCTATGTAATTATGTGCTCAGCATATTTTATTGAATATAACTATGCGCGTGGTGATGAATTGCATACACAGCATATTATGGTAACATAACTATACATAAAACTAAAAATATACTTAAATGTGCGTATCGTTCAGAACGAAAATCATGTATTTTTATATAACGGACCATCGGCTATAACGGACTGCCATCGTTTGAATTAGTCCGGTATATCGAGGTTTTACTGTATTTGTATGGATAAAACTTAAAAGATGTTTGCGATGGCCAGAGGTATATTCTATTTAAAACAGTGGGTACAGACATTCAACAAAATTTTTGTAATAAACATTTTTACCGCGTAAAGACGTTCTATGAGCACAAAGTAAATTTGCTACCAAAAACCAAAATCATGTAGGTACTTCTAAGTTCTATAAAAGATTCCATAAATATCTGGGAAAATGAAAATAAAATCATGATTTATCTTCTTCTAAGATAAAGAATACATATATGTACATACATGGTTTAGAAAAATGTGAAACATTTGTTTAGCAAGATACAGAATTAACTCAAACCACCCAGTTGAATTTGAATAAAATGATTTATTGCTATTCCTTATATATTAAAGATGTATTATGGAGCTAACACAGCAAAAAATAAAATAAAATCTTAGTTAAAGTTTATTAGGCAATTTACAGAAAAATATAAATCTTGAAATAATTTTGCTATAATCTCAGAATATTGTGTCAACCCCCGTGGATTCAATTTTTTTTATTTATTTTCTTCAAGTTTGTTTTTATCTCTAATATATTTGTTTTGGGCCGAAGTACTACCAACTCTTCCGCAGGCTCCTTTGAGCATTCTATTTTACGCCCAAGTTATTTTGATTACGTACGGTTATAATACAAGGGCGGGAGATGTTTGGTAAAATTGCAACAGAGGGCACCACAATCGCAAATCCCAGATTTTATATGTCAATACCATATGTTCTGTTTATCGGTGGATCTAAAACCGAAACAAAGCTTGATAAATATTAAGAAGGATCTTCACCATCGTTAAAATGATTCACAAGTGGTTTACTGATTTTTGCTAGGGTCGTACAAGCACAAACGGATGCTGAACGTACAGGACACCCGAATTAGGTCACCACACCAAAAATGGTTGACAAAATCTATGATACGTTAATAACGTTTATTACAAAGACTACAAAGTGCAAGCGCGCGAGATATCTGAGATAGTATAGGCACAATATATTTCACCAATATTTGAATATGAAATAGCTATTCGCACGTTGGTTGCCGCGTTTGCTTACAACCGACCAGCGTTGCCATATTTATTTTATTAAAATTTGAACAAAAAACTGATTTTAATGTAACAAATCTGAATACACTGAGTTCGAAAAAAATATCTGACAAACAGATAACCAAAAAATAATTTTACTACTAAAATTTTACTGATTTTAAAATATCGTTCGTTTTTAATGGTTTTACTGGACTTAATGGTTTTAATGTACTAACGGTTTTTGGACATTTCACTATAAATCTATTCAATCCCGTTTAGTAAAACAATCAAAAATATTCATGTACAATTTTGCAACTTCAAAACATAAATGGTGGTATTAAGGTAGCTCACTCTGAAATAGACGGTTAATTATTCTCATATTCTAAAATAAACTTTAAAAATTCCTAATAAAATTAGAATTTAGGATTTGAAAGATGATCAAGATTTGGAAATTTGTTCTAAATCTTTGTGAATAAAAAACAATTTAAATACCGCAATTCAACTTAACAATTGCAAATAAACAAAAGAAATGTTGTAAATAAACAATTGCAAACAAAAGTAAACGTTTTGTAGTCAGAATTTTGAAAAACGGGTTTCGGAATTGCTTTATTTTGCTTTAAACTGTCCAAAATCTGAATTTTCTTAGAAAAACTAAAAATCTTTTGTCCTATTAGAAAAACTGAGATTTTCAAATAAATTTGACAATCTGGCAACACTGCAACCGACCAAAAATGTAAAGAACGATCAAGACAGTGTGATTCTAATAGCTATGCCAAAGAAGAACAAGACAGTTTAATCGGCCAAAAAGGTCACGATCACAGTTTTGGGGATGCACGCGGCATAATCCACATCGATCACTTTAAAAAATAAGAACATTCAACGGCAAAAATTAATACAACTTATTTGACCGTTTCAACGACGTTTTGAAAGAAAAACGACCGCCTTATGGCGAAGAAAAAATTTCATTTCCATCAAGACAGTGTATAGTTGCCATGACCAAAATATATGATTTACGCTTCGAATTGCTTCTACATCCACCATATTAGCTTCCTGCGAGTATTTTCTCCAGAATTAGCTTCCTGCGAGTATTTTCTGTTTCTGAACTTGAAGAAATTACTCAGCGGAAAGAGATTCGGCTGTAATGAGAAAATCATTGATGCAATAAACGGGTTGCAAAACGGTTTTCACCATACGATTACGATCGGTGGTGTAAATGAACACATCTATGACCGCCTGTTGGAGTGCAGAATTCATGGGTTTCTATACGTAAATCTGTCCTATAGCCGAACGTCCTCGAATTGGCTGTAATGGCGTAAGGTAAAGACGTAAATAAGCGATCCGCGAAAGAGTTGGAAGTGCCTCGAGCCCCGAAACAGATTGTAGAGATAAAATATTATTCCTTGTTGCATTTTAACCAGATTCCTCATTCCGCCCAGGTACTTTAGTACTGACATAAAAATGGGTGAGCGTATGAGTTCGTTAAATGTGGTTCTGTACATGATTTATCTAAACCATTAATTACTGTAGGTGTCAAAGTGTTTTATGTCTATAACGACTGTGGGACGGAAATATATGGTATTATATGGCGATTACCAAATAAATATTTTCTACAGTAAATAACTTTCAAAATGAATATATTTTGTGGTAAAAAATCAGTAAATAATTCAACATTTTGGTTTTGGTTTCATTTCAGATAAAAGGGTATGCTTAATCATCTACTACCAGTACTACTAAGGATTCATTATGTTACATAACATTGAGTAAATTTTTCACACGGATACAAATTTATAATTTATTTCGGACGGATCTGTGATAACCCAATAAAATGGTATACATTTTTTATTATGTTTAATGTACACACATGAAATTATTATGCTTTTATGCTTTTGGTGAAATTTATGGTATTACTTACGAGAGGTTGCAAAAAATGTTATATAATTTATCTAATCCAAAATGTGTTAGGGTTTCTGGATTTTTGTACCAAATACTTTAAACGAGGACAATGTCATACAATTTGTTTGACCGGTGATCATATATTGAACTAATCGTTTGGGTCTGATCCAAAATGTACTCAAAATTTGGAAGCATACGTTTTAACCCTATATGGCTAAACGCCCGTAATCGACACTAACCGTGGCTCGATAATATACCTTTGGGTATATTATCGAGCCTCGGTTGGGCCTCGGTGCTTTGGGAACACTATAGGCCATATCCCAATTAATAATTTTAAATACAATCACATTTTATGTCATCCGGAGAATGTTAAGTTTTGGTGAACGACAAGAATCAAACTCGAGACTGTGGTTTGTTAGAAACTCTCTTTACTATTAAATCGGCGATGAAATTATCAATGGAATCATAAATAAGCGTCACAATATATTTACCACCTACTGGCCATAAACAAATCCAAAATTACTTTAATGATAAAAGCTGGTTCTAAGATAAAGCTGATATATGTGGAATGCGACCCACAGATAAAAAGTTCACACACAAGATAAGCAAAGTAAGCATTCTGGAAAAGTTATTTTGATAGTCGTATAATGATATCAATAAAATGTGTATGCACTTGGCCCAAATTATATTCCAAATCCGATCGATTTAATTTAAGAATTGCCCCTCATATTACATATATGGAAACATATTTAATGAGGCCTATATACAAACCCAGTTGAATACACCGTGTTACTTACCAAACAGAGTCATAGTCGACATTTCGTTTTTAAATCCGCGAAGAACTCTAATCACCGGCTTATTACGATTCATATGGTGGTATGTAATGCAATGATGAGACTATATAGTCAGTTTGAGGATCAAGTGCATCAATAACTCCAACCCTTAAAATAAGTTTTTAGGTTTACATTGATTTGATTGCTATAAGACCATTCTGTTACAAATCTTTTTTCGGGGTGAAATAAATTATTATATCAGATGGTCGACTTGAGTTTTTATTTGAACCTTCGAACCCAATCTGACCTGATAATTTTCTGATTGTATCCTAACGTTTAATGTGAATACTGTCTCAATTCGGCAAGATACATCAACAAAAATGTACTATCTTATCAAAGCATGTCAATCCCAAAAATTAAAGATAAAGTATAGAGATAATTCAGATTTCGTCAATGTTTGGCACGAAGGACTAATACACTAAATTAAATGAGTTTTGGCAAAGAGTTTCAATACAAGTAGTATTTCGTTTAAATGCAGCATCAGATTAAACAAAATGATGCAATAGACAGCTTAAATAACATCAGTGCAGGCGCGTCACAGGTCAACTTACTTGGAGTAGGGAGATTACGGTTGTCACGGCGGATTTTCACATTAATCTTTAAAGTTACACGTTGCAGTTGGCATCGTCAGCTGGATGTTCCATAAAAATACTCAAATCGCTTCAATAGAGTTGTAAACCCATCTAATCAAAATTGAAGGTTTGACTCGGTTGAACTGAGATGATGTTATTCTTCGGCAAACGGTTTACACTGTAGCACATGGTCCGCCATTGAGTTACTTTTACGGTGAATAATTCAAACGGTTTAAACTTCATATCCAGTAAGACTACAAAACATACCCAATCAACTATACGCTATACTGGGGTTATAGTTAAGAGGTCACCTATTTCGATATTTTGTTTAGAGTTGAACTGAAACAAAATTAAATCAGCAAAAGTAGTTACAAATCAGAAAACCCATTTCGATTCATAGTATTTTTCCGAAATACAACCTTTTTTGGGGTTTTTGAAAACAAACCACCACTTGCAACATTATGCAACGTACAAGTATATGATTTGTAGATTTCATAAAACATTAAAGCTATGATAATTGAGTCATATGCATCCTGATTGGAGTATGATATTGATTACTGTATTGTTGGGACCCAGAACAGTAGTATAGTCAAAAAAAAAAATACACAGTACAAAATCAAACAGAACCCTATAAAAACAATCTGAAATCGTCTCAGCCTTTCGAACAAATTTTAGCCAATCGATCTTTTGAGAACATCAATTACTAGTTAACAGTACCTGTTTCTGACTTTAGATCGAGAATACGGCCCCATATAATCGATGGCTATCATCTCCTAAAACACGTGGATACTCACGAGATCTCACAATTTGGCATATTAAACTGGTATTCTTCAGAAGATTTGACATAATTCCGTCACTAAACATCACTAGCCATCTTTGACCAATGATACCTGTCTTGAAGTCTTCGGAACATATTGTGTAAGCCAAGGTCTGCAACTACAGTTTTATTGTTAAAATGATGCACAAAATTTTCAACTTGTTTGCCTTTGGAACATATAGTTTCTAATCCCAGTAATACGCACCTATACACATCTCCAGCAGTTTGACAATATTTACACAATTTTCCATCAAGAATACGAAAGTCGGGATACTTTTCGGGAAAATCCAATATATTTTTTCTGCCCTTATGATATTGCGGTTTTTACAGGCCATTATTGGCCAGTACCGTGTCAACAATCTGAAGATGCCAGATCGCTCTCTACGCCGTGGAGCCATCGTCGCCGACAGCGACCTCTTCGCCTACCGAAAGCCGGTTCTCCCTTAAAGGTGCCATCGACGTCGCGTTTTGGGCCAACCACACGCATGATGCTTCTCTCAAATGTGAATATACTGATAAATAAGACAGTGCATCGGGAACTACATTTAATTGACTCTTTATGTGCTGGAGTTGTAAGTTACATCCTTGGAGACTCATTCATCAACGGAGTCAACACACGGTCTTTAAGGTTCCTTCAAGTTAAATGCATAAACCGCACTGCCAAACATTATTTCCTTACGTGGTTGTGGTTTTTCGACTCATCAACCATATCACTTTCTCACTGTCGTCTACTTTAAGTGTCAAAACAGTGGTTTTCTTCCGTATCCGAAGCATCGGCCTGGATGGTGAACGGGGATAAACCACCGATACCAATCAACCATCTCAATGATCCTTCGGGCGGTTATAACAGATTTTGGTGTTGGAAAATTGAGGGCTCCGGCAATCTTCTCGGGAGTTATCGTTTGACTCCTCAAACGTTTGCGATATCACGATTATGTTATCAAGGCAGAGTTTTTGTAAACGGCAAAGTTTTTCTAGCATTGCACAGTCCAAATAGCATTTGCTTATACTGGAAGTGTCCTCTTTCAGACACAATGAAAGACGTTTTAGATCGACGTACAATATCCTTATGTAAATAACACGTTTTATACATGTGTACATTGTGCCCAATTATGCCTGATACTTTTCAAAATACAGGCTAACTGATTTTTACCATGTAAAATTTGAACACAGGTATGAGTTATAGTTTTCCCAACACTAATAGTGTTAAGATTTTGAAACTTATATAACTGGCATTATCTCAAGCTATTATCTCATATCTCCCGAAACACTATAGGGAATCGTTTACTCTGAGTTTTTCGTAGGTTAGGTCGTCTCAACCCTTCGAACAAGGTTTAACAAAAAGAACTTACTGAAACCATCAATCATTACTACCCCATATAATCGATAAATATCATCTACAGGGATTTATTTAGAACATGTGCCTCATCCATGGACACCCTCGATATGTCACTTTAGCTAATAATACATGCCCTGAAGTAAAAAAGTCAAAAAGCCAAGGTGTGCAACTAAAGTGTTGGCGTTTTTATTAGAAGTATTGGATCCTGACCTCCTGATATGCTGGGTTAGCCTGCATCTCAGTTTCAACCTTAATATACTCAACAAGTATACTCAACCGCACGGGATAATGTATCTGGAACTATATCTTTAATTTGTCTGTTCTGTGCTGAATTTCAAGCCTTGATCCATGGTTCTTCAAGTTTCTCAACCAAATCAGAGAAGCATGGTCTGTTTCCTAAGTTTGGGTTTACAAGAATTGGCGTGGTACAGTTTTCAATTGAGTAAAAGCGACAGAGATCATATTTTACTGGAAGTTCTTTTTCAAAAGATAAGTGATAGGTGATGTATAATTATTGAGAAATCCGGAATAAATTGCCGTAAGCATCTTGGTGTAGTATTCCGGCAATATTCTCTGGAGACATCACGAATATATAATCAAGGTTAACAAATATATTCTCACAGGTCCAAATCTATTCCGTTAACCTTGTCCAATCGGCAAATAACATTGCACAGTCAAAATGGTATTATCTTGTACTGGAAGTGTACCCTTTCTGACACAATGCAAGCCGTTTTAAATCTTCGAACAAAATGTCCCCACTGTGCTTGATACTTTTCCAAAATACAGGTTAATTGAGTGTTAACATGTTCAATACCTGTGATCTTCTTCAATGCTCCTACTTGGTTATCTGTTATCTATATCTTTCAGCGACATAAGCAGCATTTACTTCAAATACGATTGGGGCAGAATTACGAGTTATTTCCGAACTATACTACTACTCTGTGTATTTAACACTGAGTTTTAGTTGGGAAGCGATTAAATTGATTATCATAATCAATTTTTTACATTACAACAAAAAATTCGATTTTCCCGTAATTTGCATTAAAACGAAACGATTTTTATAAATTTCCCACAACCTTGAAATACTAAGTAGTTTTTTTCCACATTTTTGTTCGACGAACCAAAAACAAACAACAAAAGGAAAAATATCTTCAAAATCATCTTTAAGCATAAAAACAAAACACTTATATGAATCTTATCTTCGAAATCTTAATCTTTATTGTAAGTAATACATTTTTGTACTTTATTTTAATTAGAAAGGATATAATTTTGTATCAAGCAACTTTTGGTTTTGCATGTATCTGCTTAAATGAAAATAATCTAACAACAATATAGGATAAATAATTTGAAGTGTTCTGTTTTTTTTTATAATTTTCCAAGCTTTCATAATTACTCAATTGGAGCTAGAATCAAAATAATCCTAATACACATATTGACAGAGAGTCACCCGATAAAGTGGCAGGATCAGAAACATGACAAACAGGTATGAACAATTCTATGATTCGTATATTTTAGGCCAGACAATTATTGTTATGAAAAAAATATTTATGGTCGAACTCGAATAATTTATCCACGCTCATAAATCTTTCACAACGAATTTCGATGTGATAGTCCGCAACAGTATACGCATAAAATTATTTAAATTTTTGATGTAGGTATATATATGTGTGTGTGTATGTAAATTTTAGATTAGCTTATGTAACAGTAAGAAAAACTAATGGAAAATTCATTGAACCAGTCCCTCGATATAAGACAATTTGTACGTATGTAACATAAAAGCTGAAAATACTTTTGGGGATTTATAAAAAATTGAAACTCAGCATAAATTTTTGTGCTTTTCTTGGCGTAACGACAATAACAACAAAACGAACTGTAACGAACGTCGAAAGGATACGAAAAAAAATGGAAAACCCAAATTGTAAATTTTTCATTTCGATAGATATCTATATATGGGGGGATGTGTATTCTGGTATCTTGTGAACATTTTTACCATTAATAATACAAGAATGATGATTTTGCATAGGTCATGGTGTTGTATTGACATAATACTTTATGGAATATTTGGTAAGTACAGATATAAATAAGATGTAAGTACATAAGGGTGTGTGCACGAATATTTGGCTTTTCTATGAAATATTAAATTGATTTTGGGATTGAAACATAAATTTGTCATTTTGGTAATGTATTGTAATGATGTTGGAATAATATTATCGCCATATTTTTGGTTCATGAATTCACACATCCCATAGCCACCCCTACATAAATAAACATGTTATTAGACTTATTAGGTTAACATGTTATTAGACTTATTAATTATTAGGTTTTGAGGTTAAAAAATAAATAACGGCTTCAATACTTAGTGAATCGATAAATGCTTATATACGGTCTTAGTTTTAAAATTAATTGTATGGTCATATAAAGGGTTTTCCAATGACACGTTTCATTTTGAAAAAAGGAGTATTTTTAAGAGAAATCAATTCGAACATTTGCGGCTGTATGTCCTCGATAACATCATAAATTCCATCTTTAAGGTCTTAAATTGACTTGGGAACAATGGTATAAACCGTACTTTTACGTTAAAAACACGGTAAGGAAACTTTTCTTGCAAAATAGCGATTGCTTCGTTGCTTGTGTGGCACGTAGTGCCGTCTTTCTGAAAATAAATGCCATCCACATCAATATTTTCCAACTTCGGTCATAAAAAATTATAAATCATAGCTCGGTAGCGCAATCCATTCACCGTAATAGTAGCACCGCCAGCCCAAAATCCGCACCAAACAGTGACACGTTGAGGATGGAGAGGCTTTAACAATCATTCTTGGATCATTGATTTTTCGGTGAAAATTCGAATTATTTTGATGCGTTTGAAGGATCCAATCGGCGTTTGTGGTGATCGACCGGATTGAGTTCTTGTCTAAACTGAACTTTAAAGGTCTTTATGCACAATTCGGTGTAATGTCGTTTATGGAATATAATGTCGTTTGTGAAAGTACACGATTAACGAATAACGTTTACCTGTAGTTAAAATCTACTATAATAATTCCGAGTCGATAATTTCATCTTCAGTTGATAACTTCAACAGAACCCAGGCATTCACAAGAATTGGGCATCGCTCATAACACTTTGGCTTAACTTTGCAAAAGGATTTTGGTTTGCAACCTTATAAGATAACACTAGTTAACACAAGAACCAAAGCAACTATATCATATGAAGTGACGTACGTTCTCAAATTGGGCTCTGAAAATATTGGACTCTGGTACTAATCGCAAAATCATATCGTGATGAAGCGCATTATAGGCTAAATGAACTCTTTTTTTATATTTTATACTATGCTATCTTTTTTGGGGCTCAGGTATTAATGATAGGTGGTTTCAACAAGACATGCAACACAAAGAGTTTAATAATCGACTTATTGAAATCTTAATTTGATGAACCAGACTGTTATACCCAGAAATGGTCCTGCCAATTGGCCGCCTAGATCATGTGATTTGGTACTTATAGTATTGGTTTAATGCGGGTCTACTTTAAATCATTGGTTTATGCCAACAAGCCGGAGTCGTAAGAGGAGCTCAGAGCCAATATTGAACGCAAGATAGCGACCGTTTCCGTCGAAATGTGTGGCCGAGTTATCGAGAATTGGGTTCAACGCTGTGACACCTGCGACCGTGCTGGTAGTGGATGAATGAACGAAGTCGAATTTTATACACAAATAAATATTTGATTGTACTTCAGGCTAATAATTAAATTTTCGAGATATCTCAAGATGTCCTTATTGGAAACTCTTTATTTGCTTGAAATTATGAACATTTATGGGATTTTGGAATCCATCAGAAATAATAAGACTTTTGATTGCGAAAAGATCTTAAAGATCTTAAACCGCTCAGGTGGCTCAGTGGTTAAAGCTGTGGCAGTTGGAGCGAGAGGTACCGAGTTCGAATCTCGATAGGGGCAGAAAATAACACCAAGGACTCTATTAGTAAGTTACAGAGGGCTACTAACCTGATATGTAAACTCGATAAGAGTACCGCATGCAATCACTACTAAATATCTCGGCATGACTTTAGATGCTAAGCTTAGATGGACGGAACGCATCAAAAAGAAAAGAGATGAACTAAACATAAAATTCAAAAAAATGTATTGGCTCTTAGGGAGGCAATCTGAACTAGCGATCCTGTATGGACATAAGGCAGCCAACTCTGGGGTTGTGTCAAGAAGATAAATATCCTAAATCATACAAACAGTTCAAAATAAGATCCTGCGGTGTATCATTAATGCACCGTGGTACATTCGAAACGACAACCTTCATCGAGATCTAAAGATAGTGCTTGTCGTGGATGAAATTAATTATCATACAACAAAACATCTACAACGTCTGCACTAGCATGAAAATCTGGACATACGCTATATGCTGACTACCACTCCAACAAGAAGACTACAAAGAACCAATCCACTGGACTTATCGCGACCAGAAGGTTAATAGACCTACTGTGGCAAAAAAACCTGATGAGGAGTTAGACGAAACTACGGATAATCATGTGATTATTTCGACTAACCAAATACGTACTATGCAATGTAAATTACTAAATGGGTACAAGACTCAGTCGTTATATAAAATATATATAAAAAAAAAACTATAGGCTGATATGCAGCTATGCAATGCGAAGATGGTTCTACGAAAATCGGACCTATATAGCCGGACGTCCTTGATTTGACCATTAAGGAGTAAAGTAGGAAGTAACTAAGCGAACCGCGAAAGAGCAGGGAGAGCCTTTGTAATCATGAAATGTATGTTTTGGTATACGGAGGGCTAATCTATATCGTACTTAACAATATCCTGTCAAACCGATTTCGAGTTCTCATCCAAAAAAGATAAAATCATTTCGAATATGCTTAAGAATCAGTGAAGAATATATTAATTTGAATATAATACCGAAGGCAAGAAATATGAAATTCTTGAAAGAGTTATAATTCTGATTTGTGATGTTAAATTGGATCCACTAGAACTAGAACTAAGATTTACAAAATAATTTCAGAAGAATAATCAGACTTTCATGAATGTTGATTTACAGCAGATATCCCGTCTTACGGTGTACAAACTAAATCTAATCGGTAACGTCTTATGATTGGATACCCATCCTAATCACTATAATCTTCGATATATCTTTCGGTGTTACAGGATAAAGGCAGAGCTTATGAAAAAGATTCCATAATTTCTTATTAATTAAGAACAGAATTCGAATAATCAATGCATTGATTATAAACTAGTTCGAATATTGAATGAGGTTTTTTCGCCCCCTTATCTCCTTCATAGGAGCATAAGGCGTCTACTAGACTTGACCATCGAACTCTGTTTGCGGCTTTTCTCTTTAGTTCCCCCTATGTTTTTCCAAGATGTTTTGTTTCAGTTAGCACCGTTATTTTCCAAGTTACTGCTGCCCTTCCAACTTTCCTTTTTCCTTACGGATTCCCTCCCAGCGACATCCTGTTTATGTCATTTGGTGTCTTTCTCAGTGTGTGTCCTATCCATCTCCATTTCCGATCTCCTTCTCAATGTCCACTTGGTTTATTTATCGCAGTAATTCTTCATTTGTGATCTTATTTGGCCAGAAGCATTTGATCAATCGCCTAAGGCATTTATTCACAAACAATTGGAGTGATTTTCTGCGCATGTTTCCATGTTTCACATCTGTACTGATTTTACACAGGCATTAAATATTCGAATCTTGGTGTTTCTTGACAGGGCAGATGCATTCCAGATCTTATGGAGCAGGTTGAAAGTGTCTCTCGCTTTGTTGATGCGTTGGTATTTTTCCGTTCCGCCTGTTCTTAATATGGTAGAGCCAAGGTAGACGAAATTTTTGACATGTTCTATTTTGTCTTGGTTGATACGAAGCGGTGTACTAATGCTTGTGTTCAGTCTCAGGGTCTTCGTCTTTCTTATGTTTATCTTAAGCCCGACATCTTGTGCTATTTCTGATAACTGGTGTAGCTTTTGCTGCATGTCTGTGTATTTGTGTGTTAGCAGGCATGTATCATCTGCGTAGTCGAGATCATTGAGTTCTCTAATTGGATACCACTGAATTCCGTTTGGTGATGCGTTGTTTAGCTTGCGCATGACATTATCCAATACTATGAGGAACAGTAGTGGAGATAGTAAATATTCTTGTCTCACTCCTCGTGTATTGTAGTATGTGCTTTCTGCTTACCTTTGTGTTGCACTTTATTTCCAGCGTCCCGGTACATTTCTCGAATGAGTTCGGTTATTTTCTTTGAAATGCTTATTTCACAGAATGGGCCCTGTGGTTGGGGGTAAACATGTTTCGTAAATATTTCGAATGAAACATGAGATCCATAGAATACCACCACAGTATCCAGAGCTTGTCGTAGGAGGCGACTAAATCTGGTTGGATCGCTGGGCTGACGACCCGCATCCGTAAAAACAAATTACAGTTAAAAATGTCAACAAAACTAAAAAAATCGGATACCGCCTAAATAACAATGACCCCCCGCTTAAGTACCCGGATACGAGAATGAGGATCAGCACGTGGAACGTGCAGTCACTAAGAAAACCTGGCGCGTTGGACGGCCTCATCACATGCATGAAAGAGTATCGGCTGGAACTCGTAGCGCTCCAAGAAACTCGATGGCCTAAAAGTGGAGTCCATGTGTCCCAAGGCTATACGTTGCTACACAGTGGAGATGACCTCGGAAATCTTGGAGTTGGCTTTCTCATTGGGCCGCAGGTAAAAAAGGCTGTCTTGGACTTCCAGGCAGTCGATAATCGAATGTGTAAGCTTCGCTTGCACATGAAATTAGCCAACCTGTCAATTGTTTGTGTACATGCGCCCACTGAGGTAAGCCAACCCCAAGATAAAGACTCATTTTACAATAATTTGGATAATCTGATGGGCTCTATACCTGAGCACGATATCAGATTGGTGATTGGTGACTTTAATGCCAGAGCTGGCAGAAATCGGTCCGTACTCCCGACACGAAACTGCGACCGAAAATGGGGAAAGAATGATGTACTTTGCGATCGCTCATGATCTCAAAGTGGCAAGTACATTCTTTCCCCATAAAAACATCCATTTGGAAACATGGACACATCCACGTAAAACATCCCGAAGCCAAATTGACCATGTGTTGATTTCCAAAGACCGAGCTCGGGTTGTTCAAGACGTGAGATCGTATCGGTCGTCAACAAAATTCGTAGGCAGTGAACATTTTATGGTTGCTGCAAAGCTGCGATGGAAATTTTCGTACAAGTCAAGGAGGACAGGAGAATATAAAACGCGATTCTCCTGTGAAGGTCTGATAAATGAAGAAACGCAACGAAAATACCAAGATCTTGTCAGCAATAGCATCTTACGATCCAATTACCAATCTGATGATGTGAACAGTGTCTGGGAAGTATTGAAAACCTCGGTTGTCGATGCCGCCCAGTACACTCTCGGTATAGTGAAAACTAAGCCCAAAAATGATTGGTTTGATGAGGAGTGTCGTCTTGCTGTTGAGCAACGCAATATAGCCCACAATGAAGCGCAGACTCGGTTTACAATTGCAAGGAAAAACAAGGCAGTTCTTGCTAGGAGGACAGCTAAACGCATTTGTAGACAGAAGAAGCGCGTATGGTGGAAGGCCAAGGTCTTAAGAGTACAACAACTCAGCAATGAGCACAATTCGCGTGGTTTCTTTAAAGGAATCACCGAATTGCACCATACCTTAAGATCTCGGTCAACTGCCATTCGGGACCAGGATGGAAACCTCTGTGTTAACGTCGATGCGGTCCTCGATACATGGCGTGAACATTTTTCTGATCTACTTAATGTTCCACATGTATCATAAGCTGTATTTGAATACCCTCAAATACAGACCGCGGAGATGTTCATTGAGGATCCATCCTATGAGGAATTCACAATGGCCATGCAGAGATTAAAGAAAAATCGTTCACCAGGGGTTGATTGCATTAATTCAGAGCTGATTCAGAGCTGATATTCGGAGGGCTAACTTTGTGGAACTGTCTTTTCGACCTTATTCGATTGGTATGGCGAAATGAAGTTATGCCTGACGAATGGAAAGTGGCCGCGTTATGCCCAATTTTCAAAAAGGGTGATCGCATGAAATGCGAGAATTATCGCGGTATAGCTCTCCTTTGCACAGCATATAAGTTACTGTCTTACATCATCTTGGGAAGAATTACTCCTCTAGCGGAGGAAATTGTCGGTGACTACCAAGGAGGATTTCGTCCAAATCGGTCAGTCACTGATCAAGTTTTTTCGCTGCGGATGATTCTTTCCAAGTACTACGAAACATCTCGCGATGTACACCAGGTGTTCCTAGATTTCAAGCAAGCCTATGACTCGATCAATCGAGAGAGGCTATGGTATGCGCTTGAATATTTAGGAATACCACAAAAATATGTACATCTGTGTAAAATGACAGTAACGCAGTCACAATGCTGTGTCAAAGTTGAGAACAGGCTATCGAGAATTTTTGCAATCAATTCCGGTGTTCGACAAGGAGATGCGCTGTCCCCGATACTTTTTAATCTCATGTTGGAATACATCCTTCGTAAAAGTGCAACACCTCAGGACAATATCTTATTCCGACAATCCAATCAACTTCTTGCGTATGCAGATGATATCTGTGTGATTGGATTAAATGGCAATGGAGTGAAAGAGATACTTGATCCACTGGAACAGTTTTCAGCTTCCGTTGGTCTCAAAATCAATGAGTTCAAAACCAAATATCTGATCTCTGGTTTTCGAGACCAAGACGCAAGTGATTTCAGTAGTGGAAACCACACGTTTGAAGGAGTGATGAGATTCAAGTATCTTGGATCTCTCATTACTCACGATAATAGTGTGGGATAGGATATCAAGGTTCGGCTTGCCGCTGGCAATCGGGCTTTGTATCCTCTACGTCCACTGCTGAAATCAAAATATCTTGCAAATACGGATAAGCTGAAGCTGTACAGAGTGTTGATCAGACCCGTTGTCATGTATGGATGTGAGAGTTGGACCTTGACGGATGAATACGAAAGATGGCTTCTAACATTCGAGAGAAGAATCATGCGTGTGATATATGGCCCAAAACGCGACGTTGATGGCACATACCGAGTTCTTTTCAATCACGAGATCAGGAATTTAATGCAAATTCCTGATATCGTGCATGAAATCAAAGGACAGCGAATACGCTGGCTCGGTCACGTTCTGCGTGCTGATCCGAAACGAATGATACAGCGATCTTTGAAGGGAGAACCGCCTTTCGGTAGGCGAAGAGGTCGCTGTCGGCGACGATGGCTCCACGGCGTAGAGAGCGATCTGGCATCTTCTGGTTGCTTGCAACAGTATGAAGAGCTGGCTCGTGATCGAAACTGTTGGAGCCAGATTGTTGACACGGTACGGGCCAATAATGGCCTGTAAAAACCGAAAAAAAAAAAAAAAAAAAAAAAAAAAAAAAAATTCACAGAGTGCTTTCCAGATTGCGCTTCTATTCATGGAATCGAATGCGTGTTCAAAGTCCACGAAGAGTAGATATATTGGTGAGTTCCATTCGTTGGATTGTTCGACGATGGTTCGGACTGTTTTGATGTGGTCTGTACAGCCTTTTCCTGGTCTGAAACCAGCTTGTGCGTTTCTTATGTATTGGTATCCTGCAGTTAAATGCGTCTCCATTGAGTAGTTCAGCTGGTATGTTGTCGGTTCCAGAGGCTTTGTTATTTTTCAGCTTCATTATGGCACTTGCAACTTCCCGCTTTGTTGGTGAATGGGGGTTTATGGTCTCTTTATAGTTTCCATCTGGAAGCTCCTCAATTGGTTCGCTATCTGTGTTATTGTTCTCGAAGAACTCCTTCCATTTATTTAGTTGTTGGTCGTATGTAGTTGAGACTTGTCCATGTAAATCATTTATCGGTGTTGCACTTATACATTTTCCGGTGACTTTTCTTACACATTAGTGTAATGTGATATTTCTATTTGTTGCCGCTGACTCGGCAGTCGTGAGAATGTCTTCTCTGTATTTCTTACGATCCCGTACTTTGATTACCTTATGTTGTATTTTAAGTTGGCGGCGTTCCTTACTTTTTTTCCACGTTTCATCTCTAATTCACGGCTTTCTTGTGTTGTCTTGGTAGCCAAGCACACTTGTAGCAGTTTTTAATGTAGACGTTTTCTATTTTTTCCCATTTTTGACCCAGAGTGCTGATTTTGTTATTCGGTAGATTGATGTTGAATTTCCTCCGAATGTTGTTATGATATGCTTCTTCTGTGGGCGCATAGCATTGTATGATTGTTGTATTTTTGATTTTAGAATGGAATCGTGCTGTTATTATTCTGCTACTTTTTGGTTTCCACTCGAGTAGTGATTTCTTTGCTTTAGCTAGTATACCCTACGCCTTGTTCGTGTGTGTCAGCTGTGCCAGAGAACATCATATAATTTCATCTTACTTCGCTGAGGCCAAGAATTTCTATATCATATCGCTTCATTTCCTTCCCAACTTGTGCTAACCTTGATGTTTCCGTTAGAGTTCTTATATTCCAGTTTCCAATTCGAGTCCGGGTGCGATAGCCATATTGGTCGATATGTTTTGTTTTTACCGATTTGAATTATTATTTCTTCTAGTATTCGTTTCTGTAATTATTTTGATTTTGGATTATGAATTATTGGTTCAATGAATCCTAGCCAGTTTCCAGGGCTGCTGTATGGTAGATTCTCACTTATTCAGTTTTGCGTTTTAACCGCTGTGATGTTAACACCCAAGAGGTCACTCAAACTTCTACTAATCTAAGCAATGGTTGCTTGACGTATTAGTAAATGTTGTGCCCTCTTTGCTGCCTCTGCCATCCCACCCCCATTGAATGAGGTTACCAGTTTTCAGATGTCTGAAATAGTATCGGCTGAAAGTCGTGGCTCTCCAAGAAAGTTGGTGGCCTCCAAGTGGAGACAATTTGTTAAGGTCCCTACGTTGCTACAAAGTGGAGATAACCTGGGAAAGTTTTCCAAGCAATTGAGAATCTCATGTGAGCTTAGCTTACTCTTGAAATTAGCCAACCTGCCATGAGCTTCGCTTGCATGAGATTAGCCATCCTGTCTGTGAACATGAGCCCACTGATGTTAGTCAGCTTCAGGATAAAGACATTCTACAATAATTTTGATAATCTGATGGGGTCTAGCCGAAATAACACCGATTTATGTAATAATATATAGGTCCGTACTCTTCACACGATTCTGCGCGATCAAAAATGGAGTACTTTGCGATCATAATCTTAAAATGGCAAAATAGCCTCATAAAACCATCTTTTTGATCTAAACATCGACACATCCATACGTAAAACATCTCGAATCCAAATTACCCATGTGTTGATTTCAAGAGAGCTAGCTCGAGTAGTCCAAGATGTGAGATCGTCTCGGTCAAAATATAAACAAAATTCGTAGGCCGTGATCATTACCTAATCATTGCAAAGCAACGTTGGAAATTATTGTGCAAGTCAGGCTGAACAAAAGAATATACAACGTGATTCGCTTCTGAAGTGATAGCCTGGTCATAGTTCTATATCAACTCAACGTGAAATCAATGCAATAAAGAGACATAATAGTCACATTTCTTCTTTGAAATTTTCAAGCAAGATCTTGTCTGAGATGTATGTAAATAATTGACGGTCGTCCAGCACATTGGCCATTTTGAAAGTAGTGACTTCTTTGGAATGGTCTGGTTCGTACATAAAGCATACACTACTCAAACCGTACCCGTTAAAAAACTGTATATTTAACACAAATCTGGATTGATAATACAAATTACAATGTACCAAATACACCATTTAAATATTTGAGATGAGTGTTTACACATAGTAAATACGAATATCGAGCTCAAAGTATCAAATCAACATAAACAGCATCAAAAGTATTGTATCTCATATATGTATAGCTAAATCTAGTTTCTACTAGACCATTTCAAGAGTAATCAAATTGTTATTGTTGATAACACTTTGTCAAAAGCTCGTAAACAACAAAATTATTGTTTGGTTTCAACACACCGAACAAGAAATCCCTGTTTGTTGTTATACTGTCTAGAGTGTAGACCTATAATTTATTTACATAAAATGAACAATTTAATCGAGTTATGTAATTCAATTGCCTTATCGTCAACGCGTTCAAAATATACAAGTACGAATATATGATACACAAGAAAAATTACATTTAAGATCTCGCGTAATAATTATATACTCGTATATATGTGAGTGGAGATCCGTTCCGCTGCATTATATATGATTAACAACTTGTGGGGTTATAAACTCCACGTGAATCGATTGCAACATTGTTGCAAATTATTTTAGTATTGTGTCATTCGCATTTAACCGATAAATTTATTGCACATATGTAGCTCGCGTTATCGGACAAATGCTAACTCATTCGCGCATGATGTCTATTAATTAGATGCATATATACAATCTTGTCGTTAGATCGGGAACAATTCTTGTTTGTATACATGTACTTATGTATTTGGCTTCATAACAATAGTTTTCGCATTAAATCATATCCAATTAACAGTTTAATCCATGTTCTTTGTAAGTCTACGTGATATCAGAGCTGTGCTGTTCATGATACGTTCACGTGTTGTTGTTTGAATAAAAATGATCATTTTATATCGCGTCTTAGATTGTAATTTGAGTATATATAAGTGACATATTTTACTATATGTACTCCAGACATTTAAACTTTTTTGTACATACAGATACTCGACGTATATATGCAAAAAATTTAATCAGCAACAAGAGTAAGGAAATGATGTTGGATTTTGTATTCATTTTTGAGATCCGCTTCGTCCTCTTATCACCATTTCTTAAGTGAAATATAAGTTGGACTGTATTTAATTAATAATTTGTTGTTGACCAAAATTATCGTGGTATAAATGAATGCCAGTATTTCATCAGACGAAATGCATATAGTGGGTAGGGATTTTGAGTAAGATTCTGGTGTTCTGTGTGTTTGATATATGGGAATATGTAATATATGGGAAACACAACTCTTAATCAAGTGGTGTGAATGAACACAACTATGACCTTCTGTTGGAGTGCTGAATCCATGGGCCGACCCATCTTCCGTGTCAGTACTATAGGCTGGCATGGAGCTATGCAATGTGCAGATGGTTATAGGTAAATAGCCGTACGTCCTCGATTTGGCTGCAAAGTGTCAAGTAAGGACGTAGTGCAAAGTAAGGACGTAAATAAGCGAACCACGAAAGAGCACAATGAACAATAGCCATCATATGACTGCGAAAGTAGTGAAGCGAAATGCTTCTACTAGATATCCGATTAACAAAACGATTCGTTTCGTAAAATGTTATAGCTGGGCGCAAAGAGAATACAATATACTATGACAAAGCCCTGTGGTTGGGGGCAAACATGTTTCGTAAATATTTCGAACGAAACATGAGATCCATAGAATACCACCACAGTATCCAGAGCTTGTCGTAGGAGGAAAATCTGGTTGGATCGCTGGGCTGACGACCCGCATCCGTAAAAACCAATTACAGTTAAAAATGTCAACAACACCAAAAAAATCGGATACCGCCTAAATCACAATGACCCCCCGCTTAAGTACCCGGATACGAGAATGAGGATCAGCACGTGGAACGTGCAGTCACTAAGAAAACCTGGCGGCCTTATCACATGCATGAAGGACCTTTGACGGCCTTATCACATGCATGAAGGAGTATCGGCTGGAACTCGTAGCGCTCCAAGAAACTCGATGGCCTAAAAGTGGAGTCCATGTGTCCCAAGGCTATACGTTGCTACACAGTGGAGATGACCTCGGAAATCTTGGAGTTGGCTTTCTCATTGGGCCGCAGGTAAAAAAGGCTGTCTTGGACTTCCAGGCAGTCGATAATCGAATGTGTAAGCTTCGCTTGCACATGAAATTAGCCAACCTGTCAATTGTTTGTGTACATGCGCCTACTGATGTAAGCCAACCCAAAGATAAAGACTCATTTTACAATAATTTGGATAATCTGATGGGCTCTATACCTGAGCACGATATCAGATTGGTGATTGGTGACTTTAATGCTAGAGCTGGCAGAAATCAGACCGACTTATGTTATAACATAGGTCCGTACTCCCGACACGAAACTGCGACCGAAAATGGGGAAAGAATGATGTACTTTGCGATCGCTCATGATCTCAAAGCGGTAAGTACATTCTTTCCTCATAAAAACATCCATTTGGAAACATGGACACATCCACGTAAAACATCCCGAAGCCAAATTGACCATGTGTTGATTTCAAAAGACCAAGCTCGGGTTGTTCAAGACGTGAGATCGTATCGTTCGTCAACCAAATTCGTAGGCAGTGACCATTTTATGGTTGCTGCAAAGCTGCGATGGAAATTTTCGTACAAGTCAAGGAGGACAGGAGAATATAAAACGCGATTCTCCTGTGAAGGTCTGATAAATGAAGAAACGCAACGAAAATACCAAGATCTTGTCAGCAATAGGATTTTACGATCCAATTTCCAATCTGATGATGTGAACAGTGCCTGGGAAGTATTGAAAACCTCAGTTGTCGATGCCGCCCAGCACACTCTCGGTATAGTGAAAACTAAGGCCAAAAAAGATTGGTTTGATGAGGAGTGTCGTCTTGCTGTTGAGCAACGCAATATAGCCCACAATGAAGCGCAGACTCGGTTTACAATTGCAAGGAAAAACAAAGCAGTTCTTGCTAGGAGGACAGCTAAACGCATTTGTAGACAGAAGAAGCGCGAATGGTGGAAGGCCAAGGTCTTAAGAGTACAACAACTCAGCAATGAGCACAATACGCGTGGTTTCTTTAAAGGAATCAACGAATTGCACCATACCTTAAGATCTCGGTCAACTGCCATTCGGGACCAGGATGGAAACCTCTGTGTTAACGTCGATGCGGTACTCGATACATGGCGTGAACATTTTTCTGATCTACTTAATGTTCCACATGTATCACAAGCTGTATTTGAATACTCTCAAATACAGACCGCGGAGATGTTCATTGAGGATCCATCATATGAGGAATTCACAATGGCCATGTAGAGATTAAAGAAAATCGTTCACCAGGGGTTGATTGCATTAATTCAGAGCTCTTGATATTCGGAGGGCTAACTTTGAGGAACTGTCTTTTCGACCTTATTCGATTGGTATGGCGAAATGAAGTTATGCCTGACGAATGGAAAGTGGCCGCGTTATGCCCAATATTCAAAAAGGGTGATCGCATGAAATGCGAGAACTATCGCGGTATAGCTCTCCTTTACACAGCATACAAGTTACTGTCATACATTATCTTGGGAAGAATTACTCCTCTAGCGGAGGAAATTGTCGGTGACTACCAAGGAGGATTCCGTCCAAATCGGTCAGTCACTGATCAAGTTTTTTCGCTGCGGATGATTCTTTCCAAGTACTATGAAACATCTCGCGATGTACACCAGGTATTCCTAGATTTCAAGCAAGCCTATGACTCGATCAATCGAGAGAGACTAGTATGCGCTTGAATATTTAGGAATGCCACAAAAATATGTACATCTGTGTAAAATGACAGTAACGCAGTCACAATGCTGTGTCAAAGTTGAGAACAGGCTATCGAGAATTTTTGCAATTACTTCTGGTGTTCGACAAGGAGATGCGCTGTCCCCGATACTTTTTAATCTCATGTTGGAATACATCCTTCGTAAAAGTGCAACACCTCAGGACAATTTCTTATTCCGACAATTCAATCAACTTTTTGCATATGTAGATGATATCTGTGTGATTGGATAAAATGGCAACAGAGTGAAAGAGATACTTGATCCACTGGAACAGTTTTCAGCTTCCGTTGGTCTCAAAATCAATGAGTCCAAAACCAAATATCTGATCTCTGGTTTTCGAGACCAAGACGCAATTGATTTCAGTAGTGGAAACCACACGTTTGAAGGAGTAATGAGATTCAAGTATCTTGGATCTCTCATTACTCACGATAATAGTGTGGGAGAGGATATCAAGGTTCGCCTTGCCGCTGGCAATCGGGCTTTGTATCCTCTACGTTCACTGCTGAAATCAAAATATCTTGCAAATACGGATAAGCTGAAGCTGTACAGAGTGTTGATCAGACCCGTTGTCATGTATGGATGTGAGAGTTGGACCTTGACGGATGAGTACGAAAGATGGCTTCTAACATTCGAGAGAAGAATCATGCGTGTGATATATGGCCCAAAACGCGACGTTGATGGCACATACCGAGTTCTTTTCAATCACGAGATCAGGAATTTAATGCAAATTCCTGATATCGTGCATGAAATCAAAGGACAGCGAATACGCTGGCTCAGTCACGTTCTGCGTGCTGATCCGAAACGATTGATACAGCGATCTTTGAAGGGAGAACTGCCTTTCGGTAGGCGAAGAGGTCGCTGTCGGCGACGATGGCTCCACGGCGTAGAGAGCGATCTGGCATCTTCCAACTGCTTACAACAGTATGAAGAGTTGGCTCGTGATCGAAACTGTTGGAACCAGATTGTTGACACGGTACGGGTCAACAATGGCCTGTAAAAACCGAAAAAAAAGGCCAATGAGAAGTTATTGATAATGAAAAGTGGTTCTATACTATTTGTGGATTAGCTTATCTTTCAAATAACTCCACAAAAAAAATAATTAGTCTTAAATCTGAGCTACTTGGCCAAGAGACTTCCAATTTCTTGAAACCAAAAGATCGTTGACACTCTATTTGACCATAAAAAACCAGATTTCATAGAAAAACGGCTTAATGATGTCATCAACCCATAAACCACGCCAAAGGTTGTATCGGAGGTTTGTCTGCTCTCTAAATTTGACAAATTTGCCTTTTGGCGTACCCATTAAGTTGAAAATGAGCTTTTATTCGTTGTCTCATGTTCCCAATTATTGTGTTAGTTGAATTTTGTATTATGTTCATGGATGCAAATGAAGATCTTTTGAACGATGCCTGGTTTATGATTTTGGTTTAAAATAATTTTACTAACAACCATCACTGAGCTGCCATCAAGAGTACGAACAGGATGATTATGTTGATACGGTGTACGACCTTCCACTGAACCAGTTTCTTCAAAACGTCCATGTCGATTAATACGCGCATTGTTAGATTAGTAAGTTAGGGCACTATGAGTCTTCTATTGGGTTGAAAATCACACTGATTCAGGTACGATTTGACATCAGCATCATTATTGACATTTTTACCATTCAAGGAGTTTTGTAAAGATCGAAACAAAAAGCAATCAGATGGTGCAAGGTCAGGCAAAACATCTCAACCAAGCTCCAATAATTTTTGCCGAATGACCAAAGATGTGTGTGGCCTTGCATTGTCATGATGGAATACAACACCTTTTCGATTTGTCCATTCGGGCGGATTTTTTCATCTGCATTGTTTAATTTCGTTAGTTGTCCAATATAGGCCTCAGAATTGATCGTTCGGTTGGGTGGTAAGAGTTCCAAGTAGACTTCCTTTGTAATCCCACCAAACTGATAAAAAACTTCTTTTCATGAATTTCAGCTTTTGATGTTGTTTGAGTTGGTTCACCTGGCCTGCTCCACGATCTTTTCCGCTTGATATTGTTGTAAACAACCCATTTTTCATCGCCAGTTATCAGTCCGTTTTAAAAATGGATCATTTTCATTATGTTTCTTCAGCAAATCGCAGCTGTTAATGCGTTGCGTTAAATGCGTTTCTTACAGTTCGTGAGGAATCCATGCATCGAATTTTTTAACATAGTCAAGTTGTTTTATGTGATTTTCAATGCATGTATGTGATACATGAAGCTTCTCTGCAATCTCACGCGTTGTACTGTGACGATCCGAATCGATTATTGCTTTGATTAGGTTGTCATCAACTTCAACTGGACGACCAGAGCGTTTTTCATGTTTTAGTAAAAAATCACCAGAATGCAATTTGGTAACCCAATTACCTCCCAACTCAATATATAAGAAGCTAAGATTAAGCAGAAATGTCACGCGAAATCGGATTTCGATTACTCATTAGGGGTTCAGAGGTGTTCATTCACACCACTGCACCGCCCAATCGATCGATGCTGAAAAATCTCTTTTTGCATCTGCCCTTATCGGAATTCGTACCCGGTTCCAACCGCTCCGTTTGCCACAGCTTTAACCACTGGGCCACCTGGGCGGTTAGTTTTTCTTTCACGTTGCTTTATTGGTATGTTGAGAAAACAGATTTTTTTATTCCCATCACAACGGCCCATTGTGAGTTGAGTACACTCTTAGTTCCGAAATCTGTTTATTCTGCTAATGAAGCCCATAATATCCGATATTTGCAACGTATTCAGTTTGTTCCTCTCCTCCCCGCTCTATTCGCAGTTTGCATTGTTGTTAATTTCCATTCGAAACATGTGACTATTAAGGAAAGATACCCTAAATGCGTCGATAATTCAAGAACGACTCTTTGTTGATTTATTGTTCCAAAGAAGATTTCGTATAGGTGAAAAGAGATGAGGTTATCCCATCTCTTTTGGTGCATAACACGAAAGTGACAGTCAATATCTCTCTTTAAAATCAATAATGTCACGGCTAGATAATAATGTCGCGCTTGGCTATCAAACAGTATGCAGGTAAGACTATATCTGAAATTCATTATTTTTGAATAGAATCATGATCTCAACTTGTGGCATATGGCTTAGATTCAATGACCATCAAGTGGATAAAAAGCTTTCCCAAAGACCGAAAGATCAACGTTGTGCTAAATGGGAGATCGTCGCCGGAGTCCCTCAAGGTACAGTTTTGTCACCAACTTGGTTTTTGTTATACATTAACGACTTGTTGGATATCACTGTGAACCCTATCCACAGTTTTGCCGATGATGCAACATTGCACTCTTCTATTTCATAATGGGGTCGAGCCTACTCCTTCACAGTTAAATGGTTAACGAGTGAATGTGGTTACTATATCCGATTAGAGTACAATATTTGAGAGGGGAGTAAAAAATAAGGTCAAATTTAAAGACACAACGAATACCCTTTAGTGATGAAAGACCACGTTCTCGACCTTTGTGAAGTTAGCCCAGAATTTCATCCTTCAAAATGAAAAAAATTGCATGTGGTAATACAGTTAGTAAAAGAATACTATCACGACATTACAATTCGATTATACATATTTTTAAAAATGTTAGATAAACAAATCAAATAAAAAAATGTAACTAAACAATATCAATAACCAATCTATTATATGGTAAAAAATTATGTGAAATATAAAAATTAAATCTTAACATTATTTATCATCTATCTTACATTACTGTCAGCCCCGTAAAATGTCTGTCGCGACACTTTTAGTATTATTTATATTAATTGATCATAAGAACAATAAAATAATATCTACAAACAAAAAACCAAACTAATTTTCCTTAAAACATGTACAATCAAATATAAAATGTCCAAACGAAGGAAAATTTAATATACTGATAGTTTTTATATAACCAGCCCAGAAAAATTAACTATCATGATAGCTTTCATATACCTACTCAGCCTAAAAAGATTACTAAAACGATAAAAAAATAATCATTTGATTATTAATCATTTGCTATAGTCCCTAAAACATAGAAACCATTCGTTGGACCGACCAACTGATTTTTGATTTGAGTTAAGAAAGGTTTGAGTTGGTATATGTGATCACCTCCGAGAGTTTCAGTGGTCGGGCTGTCTCTCCTCCTGGTGCAACTCCCTCAGTTTTGGACGGACTGTCGGTCTCTCGTGTTTCAGCCTCGTCCTGTTTTTATACTTTGAGAGTAATCGACCCGAAAATGAAGTCGATTTCTCTGTTAGTCGCGGCAAACGATTGAGCGCGTCCTGGATTTTCTCATGGTGATGCTCCCTTCTTCATGACTCCTGTCTATGACGGCTAGCAACACACGTTCCTTCACAATGTCACTTTTTGTGACATTGTGAAGGAACGTGTGTTGATTTTGGTTAAGCCTTGTTAGAAGGCAAAACCTTGTAAAGAGTTTTCTTTTCCGCTTGCAGTTTGACCCGTTTTCTTGGTCCATGCTACGGATTCCTTTTGCTCAGCCGTGAGATGCCCTTCAGGAGTTGCAGCCCACCTGTGCAAAATCCAAAACACCGACCGTCTATTCCTGTAGCGCTGCTTCGACTGGCGGACGTTAGTCAAACCTCCTTCAGCAGCGCTGAAGGAGGTTTCCGCTGTCTCCGGCTTAGATGACTTGAAGTCGCCTCCCCCTGGTGTTTTTGAGGGAGCCGCATCTTAACCGTTTGAGCTCTCTCTTTTTGTTTCCAGCATTTGGAGAGTCTCGGAGAGATATTTGGTCCACCTGTGCAGAGATCCGTTTACGCAGGTGAGGCTAGTTACAACTGGAGGTCTCAAGGTATCCAAAGTGCTCCGTTTGCGAATGAGCTTTGTTAAATGTACCTCCGGCCTGGTAATTTGTTTTCACGGGTCGCGTAAGACCCTAAACCGATCCATTTGATGTCATTTAATGTCTACAACTCCACGAATGGTTTCTATGTTTGAGGGACTATATCGCAAGAACCCATCATAGAAATAATGTGAATTAAATACTAGAGTTTTGACGGTTTCCAAATAAGTATTCATACATACAGAAATATGTATCTTGTTAATTGCAATATGAATACTGTTTATATTAATTTTGGTGTACATATACACAATACTGGTATTATATGTGTTTATACAGTCACTATAGCAATTAATCAAAGTTGTTAACTTATCGTGACAGTCATTTTTTGGGCTGAAGTTATTATTATGAGAGATAACGTTTCTGGGCTGAGTATATGAAAACTATCATGATAGTAAATTTTTCTGGGCTGAGTATATAAAAACTATCATGATAGTTGATGTTTTCGGGGCTGAGAGTAAAAAGTGTCATGATAGTTGAGATTAGTGTTGCCATCGCTTTTTTCTGGGATGAAGATTGGGCTAACTTCACATACATACGTTCTCGTGGGTTGTGACTCAATTCGTCTGCTTGGTGTTCAGATTAGCAACAATTTAAAATGGAATGAACACATTATCGCATTGACAAAATCAGCTTCACGTAAACTCGCGTTCCTCAATAGATGCAGACGGTTGTTTAGACGGCATCAGGTCTCCAGATATATAAAACCATTACTAGGCCGTGTAGCAATATAATATTGCTGTCAGGTTTGGGGTGGAACATATGGCTCTGCGGCGTGCCATCCGAATAATACGAAACCCCAGACTTACGAAAGATCTAGGCAGCCTACAACACCGCAGAGATGTTGCAGAACTCTGCATGTTCCATATAGATTAATAAATGGTAAATGTTCTGCAGAATTAAAGGAGAAAATTTGTTACGCCACCATTTGTTACGCCAGAACGGGTAACACGAGAAACGGTTAATGCGCATAGGTTTACGGTGAAGTTGCCGAAACCTCGAACGAAACGTGCAAAGTGCGGATTTATTTATCGAACATCTAAGAAGTGAAATTCGTTGGCAGGTTTTCAGTTTCCGTTGAAATATAAAATGCACAAGTTTAAGGCAGCTATCAATCTTTACTTGAAGGATCGCGCGTTTGGTGCAGGAGCTCTGACAGTTACAAGGATCTAGGACAGTCTAAAAGTCCGCCCTGCACTCAATTAAAAGTAAACGTAAAAAAAGTTGCAGGAATTTTCCCTGAAAGATAGTAGCATACCTATACTAAGAGGGATAGATAATTGCAAAATCATGTCTAGCTCGGCACCAGCCAAATTACAGCTTACTGATCCATCAGATAGGACGTCGTAGTCCCATTTGTGATACCATCGAGTCCGATGGTATGTGGGTATTTATGTGTTGCTCCACCTCCGTTTATATTCGGCAGTACTGAGAAGGGCTAAATTAATAATCTCAGTTTTTTAGGAGAGTAGCTGTTTGCGCTACCTTCTGATCCAAAGATCATGCGACAACAGACCCACAGCCATCACTAGGGCTGCAGTGCGTGTGGTGTGCCTAGTTCCGAAATTTGTGGTTTACCAAATGACTGTTTGAATTTTCAGTAAATGTTACATGCTTAGTTGCATTCCTGTACCACTTGTTTTTGCCAAGTAAGCCTTCCGGTCTTACCAGACCCCTATAGTTACTTAACTTCTGAAGAGAAAGATATATCACTAGTTCTCGGATTTTCTTATAAACCGCAGTCCTTGAGAATTGAAATGATTATTCCTTCCTCCATTTTCTTAACAGAATTGCACTTGTTGTAGATATTGTTTGGTTATGATGACGATTATATTATCTGTCCAAACAGATTTACTATTATATATCTTCTCATAACACTTTCGCCTTACATTATTGATAACCCAAGAAGGAAAAAGGCAGAACAACAACCTGTAACCCGTACCGTAAGTACTTTTCAAATCTAATTAATAAAAAAATACTTTGACCGCAGAATTATAAATGCAAATTGCTTTAAGGAAAGGAACACAATTTTCGGTTCTACCCAAATTTAAAATTAGAAATAAGTACTCCACGCGCTAAGAAAGGTATATGCAGTCAACCATAAAATTATATAGGTACATAAAACAAAATTGTAAGTACAAAACTGGCTAAGAAGATACAATTCTTGTACATATTCCAAAGATAAAAATCATATATATCCACACATGTAATTTATACAAAAATTATTAATAATTAAAATAATTCGGATCCACCCCCAAACCATATAGTGTTTTGAAATGCCTTTTTCATGATGTTCTGTAAAGAAATTGGATTTTTGTTTTAAATTATATTAAATTAATTTCCCAACTGGCTTCTGGCAAACAGATTCAGTTCGTATATGTTTCAGTTCGTTTGTTGTTGCAAGCATATGTATAAAAAGTCAAAAATATGCCAGAGATGTACATAATATACACTCGTACATATATGTATAATATACTGGGTATTCTATTACGATGTCTCTACTCCACATATTCAAGTTCAGTTTCAAAATTAATATGTTCACTGTACGTACATTTTCATTAAATTTTCACAACAACGTACATTTTTTCCAGGTACATGCTCTACCTTATTTTATTTGTACACACATTTACTTAACTACTTACATATCATCATATATAATTTCAAGGTGAGATACTTATTTCGGATGATACAAAAAAAAAGGGTTAAAAATAAGTTTTTGTATTCTGCAAGACGTACGTATATAATATAAGGTATGTGGCTTGGAGGCGGGTGACGAAGGTTTTGCTTATAAGATTTTTTTATTATTGTTCTAGATGTTTGTTTTTCTTATCAACGGGAACAAATTTCTTAATTTTTATTTACGAAGATCAAAATTAAATTTACCGTATGCATATTAATGGATGTTTAATTGGACTTGTCGCCTTGCCATGACAACAGCTATGAGACTAAATGGGTTGTAATTAACCTTGTCTGGAAATACCATATAATATATACTCGTTATATTATAGCAAATGGTTTAAAAGGTACCTAATGGGGTTTGAAAATTTGGAACAACTGGGATCTGTGATGCTTGACTTAACTATTTTAACGGCACATACCGTGTCAACAATCCGACTTCAACTGTTGGTCATACTGATACCAGATTGCTCTTACGCTGACCGAAAGACTGCTTTCCCTTTAAGGATCGCTGTATTATTCGGTCCGTGTCAGCTAGGATATCGTGACCGAATGTCTGTTGATTTCATGCACGATATTAGGAATTCGCATTAGTTCTGATCGAACTCCTGAAGATCGAAAAAGGTCTGGGAAATTATAGCTAAAATAACAGATCATTATCAAGGCAGAACTTTCGTCAATTGATTGTTAAAACATGAAGGCCACTAAGATCATGCAATTTAATGCCATTAGATTACTTTCGTTGAGGGTTTTTGAAAAACTGAAGTTTAACGCTGGATCGGCACGTGGAATGTGCCCTTACTTTTTTTTAAAGTTTAGTTTTATTTGGGTGCAGGGTGCGATTTAAGAATGTCCTAGCTCCTTGTTATTGTCGGAGCTCCTGCACCAAACGCGCCACCCTTCAAGTAAAGGTTGATAGCTGCCTTAAACTTGTGCATTTTATATTGCAACGGAAACTAAAAACCGGCCAACGAATAAGGGCCAACCTTTCTAGTTGTTCGATAAATAAATTCGCGCTTTGCATCTTCAGTTCGAGGTTTCGGCAGCTTCACCGTAAACCTATGTTAACCGTTCTGGACAACCTGATGCGGTCTAAAAAAACCGTTTGCATCTATTGAGGAACCCGAGTTTACGTGAAGCTGATTTGGCCAATGCTATAATGTGTTCATTCCATTTTAAATTGTTGCTAATCTGAACACCAAGCAGACGATTTGAGTCCCAACCCACGAGAACGTGGCCTTTTACCACAAAAGAGTATTCGTTGCGACTTGTTATGCGTGAGAACGTGCATATTTCTGTTTTTTCTCGTTAAATTTCACCTGATTTTTTACCCACTCAAATATTGTACTCAAATCGGAACTAAGCGAAGCGACAACTTCCAGCCGTTTAACTCTGAAGGAGTAGGCTCCATCATCGGCAGAATTGTTGATAGGATTCACAGTGATATCCAACAAGTCATTAATGTATAACAAAAACAAAGTTGGTGACAAAACTGATCCCTGAGGGACCCCGGAATTTGGGGAGTGTGTCGTTGATGATCTCCCATTTAGCAAAACGTTGATCTTTCGGTCTTTGAGAAAGCTTTTTATCCACTTGATGGTCATCGAATCCAAGCCGTATGCCACAAGTTTACAAATGAAATTCTCATGCCAAACCTTGTCGAAAGCCAACGTGTTGCTCAAGGGCGATATTCCATTTGTTTGTAACACACGTCAAAAGATCGGTTGTGGAGCGGCTTTCACCGAAGCCATATTGTTTATCTGAAGTTATTTTATTAATCTCGAGATAATTCACCAGTTTTTGGTTAATGCATTTTTCAAACATGTGATAAGGCCGTTCAACGCGCCAGGTTTTCTTAATGACTGCACGTTCCACGTGCCGATCCTCATTCTCGTATCCGGGTATTTAAGCGGGGGGTCATTCTTGTTTTGGCGGTATCCGACTTTGTTTTTATGTTTTATTACCAATCTGATGATGTGAACTATTGAAAACTCTGGGAAGTATTGAAAACTTCGGTTGTCGATGCTGCCCAGCACATTCTCGGTGTAGTGAAAACTAAGCCCAAAAATGATTGGTTTGATGAGGAGTGTCGTCTTGCTGTTGAGCAACGTAATATAGCTCACAATGAAGCGCAGACTCGGTTTACAATTGCAAGGAAAAACAAGGCAGTTCTTGCTAGGAGGACAGCTAAACGCATTTGTAGACAGAAGAAGCGCGAATGGTGGAAGGCCAAGGTCTTAAGAGTACAACAACTCAGCAATGAGCACAATTCGCGTGGTTTCTTTAAAGGAATCATCGAATTGCACCATACCTTAAGATCTCGGTCAACTGCCATTCGGGACCAGGATGGAAACCTCTGTGTTAACGTCGATGCGGTACTCGATACATGGCGTGAACATTTTTCTGATCTACTTAATGTTCCACATGTATCACAAGCTGTATTTGAATACCCTCAAATACAGACCGCAGAGATGTTCATTGAAGATCCATCCTATGAGGAATTCACAATGGCCATGCAGAGACTAAAGAGAAATCGTTCACCAGGAGTTGATTGCATTAATTCAGAGCTCTTGATATTCGGAGGGCTAACTTTGTGGAACTGTCTTTTCGACCTTGTTCGATTGGTATGGTGAAATGAAGTTATGCCTGACGAATGGAAAGTGGCCGCGTTATGCCCAATATTCAAAAAGGGTGATCGCATGAAATGCGAGAATTATCGCGGTATAGCTCTCCTTTGCACAGCATACAAGTTACTGTCTTACATAATCTTGGGAAGAATTACTCCTTTAGCGGAGGAAATTGTCGGTGACTACCAAGGAGGATTCCGTCCAAATCGATCAGTCACTGATCAAGTTTTTTCGCTGCGGATGATTCTTTCCAATATTACGAAACATCTCGCGATGTACACCAGGTATTCCTAGATTTCAAGCAAGCCTATGACTCGATCAATCGAGAGAGGCTATGGTATGCGCTTGAATATTTAGGAATACCACAAAAATATGTACATCTGTGTAAAATGACAGTAACGCAGTCACAATGCTGTGTCAAAGTTGAGAACAGGCTATCGAGAATTTTTGCAATTACTTCTGGTGTTCGACAAGGAGATGCGCTGTCCCCGATACTTTTTAATCTCATGTTGGAATACATCCTTCGTAAAAGTGCAACACCTCAGGACAATATCTTATTCCGACAATCCAATCAACTTCCGACAATCCAATTGCTTATGCAGATGATATCTGTGTGATTGGATTAAATGGCAACGGAGTGAAAGAGATACTTGATCCACTGGAACAGTGTTCAGCTTCCGTTGGTCTCAAAATCAACGAGTCAAAAACCAAATATCTTATGTCTGAGTTTAGAGACCAAGACGCAATTGATTTCAGTAGTGGTAACCACACGTTTGAAGGAGTGATGGGATTCAAGTATCTTGGATCTCTCATTACTCACGATAATAATGTGGGAGAGGATATCAAGGTTCGCCTTGCCGCTGGCAATCGGGCTTTGTATCCTCTACGTCCACTGCTGAAATCAAAATATCTTGCAAATACGGATAAGCTGAAACTGTACAGAGTGTTGATCAGACCCGTTGTCATGTATGGATGCGAGAGTTGGACCTTGACGGATGAGTACGAAAGATGGCTTTTAACATTCGAGAGAAGAATCATGCGTGTGATATATGGCCCAAAACGCGACGTTGATGGCACATACCGAGTTCTATTCAATCACGAGATCAGGAATTTAATGCAAATTCCTGATATCGTGCATGAAATCAAAGGACAGCGAATACGCTGGCTCGGTCACGTTCTGCGTGCTGATCCAAAACGAATGATACAGCGATCTTTAAAGGGAGAACCGCCTTTCGGTAGGCGAAGAGGTCGCTGTCGGCGACGATGGCTCCACGGCGTAGAGAGAGATCTGGCATCTTCTGGTTGCTTGCAACAATATGAAGAGCTGGCTCGTGATCGAAACCGATGGAGCCAGATAGTTGACACGGTACGGCCAAATAATGGCTTGTAAAGACCAATAAAAAAAAAAAAAAAAAAAAAAATTTCAAAAACATTAGCCACGGCTGACATAATTGATATTGGCGGGTAGTTTGAAGGGTCAGTTTTATCACAACCACGTTTAAGGACCGGTTTCACCATTGCACTCCTCCAGGCATTCGGGTATTTACCTTGCTTATAAGATAGCAGAAATTTTTTAGTTAATATTTGGGCCAAGTCACCGACAAACTCCTTCAATATTCGAACAGGAATTCCGTCAGGTCCAGTGGCCTTATTTACGTCCATTGCCTTCAGGTTCCTGTAGACAATTTTCTCCAATATGTTGATAGGATCCATTTTGGAACCACAATACGGAATTGATGGAAGTGTAACTCAATCCGGGACACCTAAGGTTGAGTTCGAAGTGAAGACGCTTTCCAGTAAGTCGGCCTGCAGATAAAGATCCACCACTAAAGCACCATCTGCACACTTCAATGCTAAAATAGATGTTTTAGAAATATTGGCAACCGATGCGACCATCTGGTAAAAGTTGGGATCGGAGATTTTCAACTCGGAAGCATAGCGGCTTTCTTGTTGTCGGCTCTTTTCGCTTCCTTAGCACAGATTTTTTTGCAGATGTTACGAGTGGTCTTATATTCTTCAAATGAAATTTCGTTGCGCTTATATTTCTTGTGAGCAAATTTATTTTGTCTGGCTGCTTTGGCGGCTTCTTTTGAAAATGTTTTTAAATTAGGATTGGGATTGGAAAAGGATGATGGGATATATTTATTCATTCCATGTAGAACGGTTTCGGTGAAATTGGAAACGGCGTCGTCTATATTTGATTGTTATAAAAACAATGGCTCTCCCACGGAAAATGTTGAAAAAATGACCGTTGAGCGGTCTTTGAGAAAATTTCGTACTTATGATGTCGAGCGTACGGTATGGTCTTTAATGAATATGCACACTCCACGTTGCAACTCGAATGCTTGTTCGAACTGGTAGCACTTGAAGTAGAATTCGTTCTCGTAGATGTTATGAGATACTTTTGTATTCGTTAGCAATAACATGTCGGGTCTGCGTGATTCGAGATGTTCATATGCTCAATTTTTCTTAGTCACGAGTCTACGGACATTGGCAAAATGGATGGAAACCTTATCACATATATGATGTAGTACACATATATCATGTAGATTAGTATATGAACGCATGGCTCTCCAAGAAATACGATGGCCCAAAAGTGGATACCATGTGTCCCAAAGCTATTCATTGCTACACAGTAGAGATGGCCTCAAAAAATCATGGAGTTAGATTTTTCAGTAGGCCACAAGTAAAACAGAATGTGTTAGATTTCCGCAAGCAGTCGATAATCGAATGCTTATAAACTTCGCTTGCACATGAGATTAGCTTACCTGTCAATTGTTTGTGTAAATCTGCTCATTGATGTAAACTATGCGTCCACTTATCTCATGGTCTCGAAATGCTTTCTTTACTCATTAACATCCATTTGAAAACATAGACATATCTACGTAAAACATCTCAAAGCCATATTGACTATGCATACACTCAGAAAAAAACTTGGGTCACAAACACCAAAACATTATGCCAATTTAACCAAAATCTAAGTATTTTTCAACCAACCAAATGCCTTAGTAAAATAAATAACTAAAGTCTTGGTTAAAATAAGTTTTAATTTTAAATAACCAAACTTTTGTTATTAACATAAAACATTTAGTTACTTTAACCAAGAGTATTTGGTTATTGACAATTTTATGGTGGTACCTCACAACGATGGTGTAGCTTTGAGTGATGAATTCGTTGATAAAGTATTCGGGCCAGATGTTTTGCATTTGAGGCGGCCAATTATGTGGTCCCATTTTGCTCAAATAAATTATTTCTGTCCAGCTACAATTGAACAATATTTTCAAAATGTGAGTAAAGTCCAATCTTATTTAAACTGAAAACTAAAACGTTGCTTGCCAAATAAATCCAGACACAATTCATAATTTTTTGATTCATTACAAAATTTGTTATTTATTTTTGGAGTATCGTCCAAAACTGGGAAGCAAAAGCGAGTTTTCACTTAAGAAAAACAAGAAAATCTGACATGTAAAATTGCATTTCTAATAAAATTCCGTTTTCTAGCAACCAAGAATTTTGTTGATTTGAATACACTCTTCATTTGGTTGAACTAAATATTTGGTTAAAACAAACAATTGTTGGTAAAAAACATACTGTTACTTTAATCAAGGTATATTTTACCAAAATTGTTTTAAACAATTTCTGACAAATAATTATTGTTTGGTCAATGTTACTAAAACATTATTTTACACTGCTAAATTGTTTGGTCAAAACTACTTATTGATGAAAAAACATAACTTTGTTATTTTAAATATACTCGTAGGTTTACTATTATTTTTAGATGATTTAACCAAATTCACGTACCAATATTTTGGTAAGCTAAATTTTGAACAATTATTCCTTAACCAAGTAGCAAAATTTTTATTTTTTAAATTAAAGTAGAGAATTGGTAAATATAACCAAAAAAAACTGGTGTTAAAGTAACAAAATTATATTACTAAGACTTTGGTCATAATTTTTCTGAGTGTAGTCTCGGGTTATCCAAGACGTGCGATCGAATCGGTGTTTAACAAATCTCGTAGGCAGTCACTATTTTCTGGTCATCGTAAAGCTGCGGTTTAAATTTTCGTCCATGCTAGGCAAGACTGGAATATTCAGGAGGGGAATATTCTCTGCTCTTCGCTGCACAGTATACTAGTTACTGTCGTACATTATCTTGGGAAGAATTACTCTTCTGGTAAATAAAATAACTGGGATGATTCTATCCTAATCAGTCAATCAATGATCAAGATGGGTCATGCCAAGTACTATTCGAAACAGTCCACTACGTACACCAAGTATTTCTAACTTTGAAATAAGGCTATGATTTGATCAATCGAGAGAGGCTATGGTATGCGCGTGAATATTTAAGAATACCAAACATTATGAATACGCACATCTGTGTAAAGTGACAACTCAGTCACAATATTGCTTCTGGTGTTCGATAAGGAGTTGTGTTGTCCTGTTTTTTTTAACGTTAATGGCACCTACCGAGCTTTTCAATCACGAGATGAAGAATTTAATGCGAATTCCTGATGTGCATGAAATCAAAGAAAAGCGAGTACACTGGGTCTGACACGTTCTGCGTGCTAATCCGAAAAGTGAGCCACCTTTCGGTAGACGAAGAAGTCTTTGTCAGCTATGATGGCTCTATGGGATAGAGAGCCATCTGGCATCTTCTAATTGTTTACAACAATATAAAGAGCTGCCCCATAAACGAAACCATCGAAGTCAGATTGTTGATATACGGTATACGGCCAAATAACCCTTTATTTTGCCAACTCTGAATCACTCCCTGTTGCCAAATTAAAAATAACGATACACTATGCGATACTCCTATCTTCATTCGCTTATGCCTTATAAACCTCCTCACAAATGAACCTCAAAAATTTATATAATACACTAATTTTGCATCAAACAGCTTCTTTGCACTGTAAAGCAAACAAATCTCGCAAATAAAAATCATATTAAGCAATACGTCCATTTATAAATTGTCTGAAGTGTGACTTTAAGAAGAAAAAAAAGCAAAACAAAACAAAACGTTATAAAGTACAAGTCGAGTAGTACAAGTTATACACTTGATCGTTATAGTTTAGTTTCTATATAAATCATGCATGTTAGTTGATATCCCACCTATTATCAATTTATTGTGTCGAGTGAATATCGTGATAGATTTTTAATTAATTAACAAATATGACAAAGTGTTAATTGGTGTTTTGAAAATAATTTGCATATACTAAGTGAGTATACGTAAAAAAAATATAGTGTGTGAATTATCAAACAAAATTTGTGATTCAGTGTATAAAGCACACTTCCCAGATCAATTCAAATAAATTAAGTTCTTTGGATTATTTTTAACGATATTTTTGTCTTCTGATATGGTAAGTTGAATCGTTCATTGTTTCTTATATATATAGGTTGGTTTATGCTCTTATCTACAAATTCGTGTCTAAATTCGCGTTCAATTCAAAATTACAACTCATTTTTCGTCTGTCATATATATGTACAATAATTTAGGTCAAATAAATAATTAATTAATTAATTAATGTAAATAAAAACATCGAGTCGCTGGGTAATTGTGTATTCAAAATAATTTGATAACCTATAATATGTTGTCGTAGGTTTGTTGACCATTTGATTATTATACTGTGTAATATACATTCTTTGTTATTTCAATAAACTATTTACTGTGTTCATACATAGTTAATATGTAAATATTATTTTGAATTTTTGACGAATCAAATTAATTCGAAATAAATTTATATACACTCGTAATAGACAATTTTGTGGTTCAATGTTAATAAACATTTACGATTGTTATTACACTTGGGTGCAAAAACATCGCACATTGATCAATTTTTCCACGAAACTTCAAAAATATCAAAAAATCCAATATTTGTTTAATTTTTTAATGCAGATGTATTTGTACCATGTCAACAAAGTGATTTTCTGTCAAATGCTTAAGCAGGCTTTCGAATTAAATTCTAATAATAATTCAACAAGATCAATACAAAAGGATGCCATAAAAGGAAATATTTAGCTCCGAGTTCTGATCATTCGCATATCGACGCGTAGCCTGAACCGTCCTCTATTAATAATGTCTTCAACCGGATCAAAGAAATGGATACCACACAAGAGATAGCTGCACAAGTGGTTGCACTAATTTATGCGAGGTACCACCAAAGTGAAGTGGCCTGCAGCTAAATTTGAGCCTTTTTTTCTTTCGTCGCGTCTGGCCGACCTCGTACTACAGCATAGCCTGCTGACAGCTTTCTCGTAACAACTTCGTTGCGAAATGTGGTATGAATGTGGTTCAACTGAGACGGCGGCACGGTGAAGTCGAAGTCAGTCAATTTACAGTTAGAAGACGGCTTCGAGAAATTTAATTCACTATAGGCACACAGACCAGCAAACGGGCTAAAATTAAACCAGCCCACCGGCCATGCCTATCTCAAGTTCACTCGAGAGCATTTTAATTGGTTAGAACAAGAATGGAGAGAAGTCCTGTTCTCTGACGAGTACAGGAGGTGTTTATATGACTCCAATGGACGCGGAAGAGTATATCTTAAAGAAGAGGATGTGCCTGTCATAGAATGATCAGCTCGAAGCCCGGACCTCAATTCCTTCGAAACATTTATCGGATTAGTTGAAATGAAGGGTTATACTATAGACCAATATCTGGTTTCGTAACTGCAGTTTCGAGTTAACCATGATTTCGTTGTAATGTGTCACTGCTTGCCATGGTTTGAAACTTGGTTTGGGAATGAGCTATTTTTTCTCATCCCATTGCATTTTAGTGACGACAGTGCCAAGTTTCATAAAACTGGAAGAGTTAAAAAAAAAAAAATTAATACAGAATTCGAGAAATAAGTAAAATTTGGGTAGAGGGCGAAACAAAACTATTTTCAAACCACACAATTAACGTAAGAATTTTTATATATTATGATAAACTGTCAGATTAAATGAGAACTGTAGTGTGTCATCTATTCTCATTTTGAAAATCATATAGTTTCATATAATCATGGTAACGAAACTAGATATGAGCCGGAGATATTGCTCCAATAAGTATCCAACAGCTGCAACAGGCGATCATAGAGAAATGGGATGCGATATCTCAAGATTTTGTGCAAATGTTGGTGAAATCAATGCAGCATCGATTGAAAGCTGTCATTTGGGCCAGGGAAGCCAACAATCATTTTGCTGGCGCGGATTAATACAAAATCCACTGGAGAACATACTTTGAATCTGCATTTAAAAATTAATCAAATATTTGATTTTTGTTGAAAATCGAGCAATGTGCGATTTTTTTGCACCCAACTGTATATTATAGAAAATTGAAAACAATTTTCATTTAATAGTAAACATGATGTGAATATATTTCGTTTGTTTACTAATTCATTTGGATGGCGGCCAATTTTAAAGCAAAATTGTTGTGTTCCACATATGGGAAGTTTTTATTTTGACATTCATTCAACTGACAAGTTTTGGTTTCACGTGATTTTATAATAAAAAATATTTGGCAAATGTAACTGACAATCAATTAAATTTGTACTTAAATTGGGTTTATTGCTTTTCTTTGAAATATGCTGGGACAAGACCAAAAAAATAGTATCTATAGTCGAATTCGGGAAATAATCTTTAATTTCTTAAAAATTCGGAAAAGCATTTTATTCCTTGAGTGATCTATTTTCAATTTGCCACAGTAGCCAAAACTTCATTTACATCTCCTTCTTTATTGCATCTACGAAACAATAATTCGTTAATTAAATTTCACTAAATTAATTTAATTATTTTATTAGACACCTAGCAGGGTCAGAATAAAATTGTTCAGTATCGAGTTTTTATTTTTCCTCACTAGATAGCAGCTCTTGCATTCAATGAAATATTGACGCACGTGATGATCTATAACCAATGACAGGTTTACATTGTAAATATGTTAATTTAAAGGGAACATTTATAAATTCTATATCATTAAAGATCAAATATAGTAAGAGGATTGCATATAGCAATCCTCTTACTTATTCTTAGCAAAATTTTCCTACCCTCTTGGCAATCTGGCTCGTTCAATCATTCTGGCATGGGCCAACTTCTCGTAATGTTTATTTATTTATTAATATATAAGTCTACGTCAGGCACATAAAATGGTAATGATAATAATAATTGAAATCAGGAAGAAGCAAAGTGTTGCTTCAACCTACGTCTTAAGCTATCTTTGCTTGAAGTAAAAATTAATATTCCAGCACTTTTTCGAGCATTTAGACCAATGTTTCGTTGGTGTTATCTTCGCGCTTCTAACGCTGGAATCGAATGTGGTTTCCCGATATAAACAAGTAAGTTTAGATACTCTCTTAAAAATTAATCTAGCGGCGTTGGGTCACAAGATCTTGGACGCCAATTCATGGATCCCTCTTTTGATGTGACTTTGTCATTAAAACATTATTTGGCCTGCCGTGTGGCACGTTGCGCCAACCTGTTGAAACCACAAGTTGGCTACACCAATATTTTTAATTTTTGGTAATAAAAATTCAATGATCATTGTTCTGTAGTTTGCGCTTTTGACGTTTACACTGCGGAAGATTTTGAAAAAATACAGTCAGGTGATTCCCCCTTCCTCTTGGATTTTTTCTGGCTGTTCATCATCCCTAACACGGTAATTTTGTTTGTTGTTGTATACATTCAGCCAAAAATGAGCTTCATCGCTGAACACAATTTTTCGATAAAAAAACGGATCAATTTGGAGCTTTTCCAACGCTCATAAATCAAAATGATGACAAAAGAAAGTCAATCGGCTTTAATTCTTGAACAAGTTGTATTTTGTATTCCTGTACGCCACAATATGTCATATGAAAGCTTCAGAGCTTGAGAGCGACAACGAATTGATTGATTGCGGTCTTCACTAATGAAAAAAATTCGAAATTTATTGATTGTTTCGCGAATAGCACGCTAAGCTGGACCGTGCTATAATGTATATAATGGTTTGAGAGCACGAAAACTGAACTCTGATTTTTGAAATAAATTTCCACAATTTGTTTTTCTCGCGTAAGTTTATTGATGAAATGTCAATATTTACTGAACACAAATGTCATATGAACATGACAGTTGTCACGCATGAATCCCAATTGGTAAAATATATCTGATACATCTTTATAAGTTCTGTTATATGAAAATAGTATGGATTTTTATTGGGGCAAAGATGGGAACCTTGTGGAAAATCCGGTGTATCTTGAATTGATTTAAACCTACTTTTTTCAATATCGATGTATTTGAACCCAAATCAGTATAACCGTCTTAATAATTATAGAGCTAAAAGAGTCAAACGAGAGTCTTGATAAACTTGGTGTACACCAGGTCAACATGTCGAGGCACCACTACTTTGAAGGAATTGCATATTACAAGTTAAAATAATTTGGGTGTAAATGAAATCGACGTTATACCTCTAAAACATCAACCTGATACATCATTTCTATCCCCAAATTTTGAATAATGGGGTCATTATGGTTATCTTCTATTTTTCAGGAAACTGTTTAGTTCCAAACTGGTGTAATCTTTCAAAAAAAGATGCTGTGATTTGGTCAGGACCGCACCGGCGAATGTTTTCAAGCCTTGTTTATGCTTTTTATTGTGATATATGGTACTTCAATGGACATGTTACTAACCCTAGCGCGGTGGGGATTTTTGTTCTCATCTACGTCTTCATTACGGCAGGTTGAAAAATTCAGCTAACAAGTGAATGTTATGTATGCGGGAAACCGCTCATTTCACGTTTGTCTTAAAAAAGCTCCAAAAGTGGGATCTTTGAATCGTTCTTGATGCAAGGTCTATTCACTCTTTATTACAAGCTATGTAACTCTTGTATTAAATCTCAAAATTAGTTCTTGAAATGTTGATTAGATTCTTCTTTAAAGCCTACTAGTTTTTATGTTTCTTTATAGGCTTTGCCCTTCCTGTTCTTTAAATCGATAAGTTTAGCAAGTTTTAGATTAGCCTTAGTAATAACAAAAAGGTAGTTTACGTATCCTAGCGAAACAGTATAGTGAGGCTATTCACTACTATCCTTTAAATCTGAATCGATATCAGATATATAAAATGAGCATTGAAATGTTAACCTGTTGTTCGGGTACTACGATACGAAACATGCATACTTTTTACAGTCAAATGGCTATAATTTGATATCGTCATAATGTAATGTAGCAGCATATATGAAGAAATATAATACAGCAATAACATTCCGTATCAATTTGGTAGCACAGCATATACATATGGTTTTTGGTTGTCAGACACAATCCAAATATTGGTAGGCCCCATTATTTACCGAATTATTTACATTTCAAGTAAATCATGCCCATGCTTTGTTGTAATTTTCTTCAATGTGTATTTGCCAGGTGATCTTCCAAACCAAGAACTCAGATAAACTTGGCTTCTGAAGAACTTCACGTCACCCGATTGTTTCGACTACTGTACCATTTTATCAGTTACTGTAAGCAAATTAATTGCATACATGCAATTCTATTTGTCAACTCAACGATACGACGCTCACTTTATATACCTACCGCTGTATTTCAAGATCGAGGTTTATTTACTCCTATATAAAACGAATGACATTCCATATGTAAGAATTATTTAAGATTATAATATAATCTTAAATAATTCTTACATATGGTTCTTGTTATCGTTTCAATGGCATAACAGGTCTGTAGTTTCGATTATTTTATCGGAAATTAAATAAATAATTTTAAGTATACTGATATTTAACGTCCGATTGAATCGATTCTCTTAAGTTCAATATATTGGTCCATTACCATTGTCAATTCTGTTTACTCATTATCTGTTAAACATGGGACAAACAAACACTTTGTCGGAGCAGAGTTTTTAATCTTTGCAATCTATATAGTGCTCAAGGTACTCCTCAACTCTATCATGATTCACTTATTTACGTGCCAAATCAAGGACGTACGTAAGCTGCATAAGTACTCCAAAATACTGATACCGCGAAAATACCTGAAAATCCCTTTTGCATCCTGGCCATATCGGGATTCCCACTCCAACTGCTGCAGGTTTAACCACTGCGCCAATTGGTCTGTAAAAAACAGTTCATTATATGAATAACATGTTTATTTAATGATATCACATTTATGGGTAGTATCTCAGCAAAAACTGAAATATTGCATGGTATTATTATTATCGCACGCTTGTGATTTAATTTTCCAAATATTTGAAGAGGTTATCATATATAATGCCTATTTTAATCGCTTAGTACCAAATACCAGTACTCTAGTAATTTTTTCCTCATATATACATATTTAAATCGAAGATAATTCTTATCAGAAATTCCCTCTCAACAATAATACAAAATACATGATAAACTATTCATCCGCTTTATAATGCTAACAATCTAGTTTAAACTGCTTATCCAATAATAAGCTTCATGCTATATATGGAACCAACCAAACTTAATTGAAACCAATTCATTGAATTCATCGTCCAATTTCAATTTTTTTTTTAAATGAAAGTAATTGGGTTTTTGACCTTAACTAAGCATACATAGTTACAAAGAATATAATAAACTAGATAAATAGAGATTCTCTAGAAAAAAAACTATTTGCTCGAGATAACAGATATATACATACTATGACGATTAAAATCAGCTGATTCATTAAATTCACCACCATGATGACTATTTGAGATCTAACAAAGTGTGGTGCCATTTATTTTGCGCGGGTCATTGAAAAGATAGTATTTTAACTGCGAATACGTTATCTCTATATATGTGTGTGTGAAGCAATTTCTTTGTTGCACATTAGATTAGACATTTAGATGTTAGAAACAAACTGAAAATTATAATTAAATTATTATCAGTTTGAGTGCTCTGTTTTTAGTATCTCAGTTTTTGAATGAATAGAACAACCCTTCATCGACCAATGTAATCGGTTTTAAAATAATTATTTGGCACCCGTTAAAATTCAACACCGCACTAGCTTACATTAGAGATTGTGCCAATATATATTGTGATTCGAGTCAAAAAACTGTATACAATGTATATACACTTAATAACCAACATTTAGGCTATTCGTTGATTTCATATTGAAAAATGTAAATATAAGCTTTTAATCAACATCTAGGCGTATTGAGAAAATAATTGCTCAATTTTACTGTGCACGTACTAAATTCAACATCACACAGCTAGCTAAAATAACTGCATGCAAATAAATTGACATTCAAAATTTTTTTTTTGTGTGGGTTCTAGTAATTTGTGAAATAGAAAATATGTTTCTGTTGCATTCAGCTATTCAAAATTCAAATATTGAAAGCACATTTCCGAGTATAAAGTACGCCGATAGCAATGAGTTCGTTCACGCGTGCACTCTTAATACATCTACGATTAGCGATTTATTATCGACTAAACCGTGTTGGGTACGAACAACAATTGTCACCGAATCGAATCCGGAAAGCAAACGTTATTTCTCTAGTACGTACATGTTCGAAGAAGAAATTAAGAACCATTTGATCGGGCCATACTGGTATATTATACATCCATGTTCAAAATTTGCTATGATATGGGAACAAGTCATGCTTGTGGCCCATTTACTGAATTGGTATATAGTTTTGTTTCAAATCGCCAATCATAACGATTTGACATCGGTTTCGGAACATATCAATTTTATCATTCAAATTCCGTGCTACATTAACATCGTGTTACAGTTTTTCATTGGACACTTTAATCATTATGAATCTGTTTTGGATCAACGCGACATTTCACGTCACTATTTAAAAACGTGGTTTATTAGCGATGTAATAACATCGATACCGTTTCAAGTGGTTAAACGTCTGGTTGCTACGCGAGTGAGCATTTTATGGCTCAATGTCGTGATCCTATATCAAGGCCTCAAGATACTCACATTTTCACGGATCAAATTATATTTTAAACATTTGTGGTCAATTTTGAATTTAAATTATGAGATGTATATGCTTTTTGTGTTGGCACTCATTTCGCTGTTAGTTTTTCATGTGATGGTAACCTTCTATCAATTTGGTGCAAATATTGTAAAATTAACAGAAATGAAAAATACGCACCCATTAAATTTCGTGAATAGGATAGACGTTGATTCACGGATCGGTGTGTTTTGGTTTAAATATCTATTGGCTCACTATCTTACGGTCCTTAAATTCTATTGCTTTACATTTGAGTTTTCAAAATTTTCCGAAGATTTGAATATAACAGAACTATTAATCAGCTCGACGATAATCTTTGTGGCGTTTTTCTATCATTTATTTGCAATTGGTGAGTTGAATTGTTAATCGGTATATAGAAAATATTTTTATTTTGGAATTTTCATTTTTCATTTCCACCTAGTTAAGCTAATTCAATATTTTCAATTTCGACACTCTTCGACAATCAGATATCAGGAGATCATGAACCAGCTTAAGAAGTACATGCGTACCAAACACCTACCGCAATCAATAAAAAAATCGCTAATCGAATTTTATGAGCAACGATATCAGTACCGATTTTATAAAGAGCGATCGATTAATGAAAATTTATCAGAATCGTTGCGACGCGAATTGATACTACACTGTGGCCAATTATTCATTCGAAATATTGAAATTTTTAAGGATATCCCTGATAAAATACTCACCGATATAGTATCATGTTTGAAACCAGAAATTTTTATGCCAAACGATCTCATTATCAAAGCGGGAACAATTGGTGACTGTATGTATTTCATTGCTTCTGGAACGGTATCAATTCGAACGCGGACTGGGAAGGAATTGTTACATCTCGAAGATGGTGATCATTTCGGTGAAATATCATTGTTTTCGAAACATGGTAGACGTGTTACGAATATAGTGGCAATAGAATATTGTGAAATATATCGTTTGGATAAAGCGGATTATGAGGCTAATATTGCAGTTATACCAGAACTAGCTGATAAATTTGAAACTCTGGCATTACACAGGATGAACGAAACGAATAAGATTGAGAAGAAATCGAAATCAAATCAAAACAATATACATGAATTCGATAACAGTGACGGCGAAAGTGATGTTAGTGATTCCGAATTATTAAACACTACCAACTGATTTTCGATTTTATTAATAAAATTTGATTGTGTATATTTGCGAGTTTGAGTCACATCAATTACTGTGAATTTGGGATGATTATTCTTCAGTTTTTGTAATTACTTCTGGTGTTCGACAAGGAGATGCGCAGTCCGCGATACTTTTTAATCTCATGTTGGAATACATTCCGATAATCCAATCCACTTTTTGCATATGCAGATGATATCTGTGTGATTGGATTAAATGATAACGGAGTGAAAGAGATACTTGAACCACTGGAACAGTGTTCAGCTTCCGTTGTCTCAAAATCAACGAACCCAAAACCAAATATATGATCTCTAGTTTTTGAGGCCAAAACGCAATTGATTTCAGTAGTGGTAACCACACTTTTGAAGGAGTGAAGATCTTGGATCACGATAATAGTGTGCGGGAGAGTTAATATCACGCATGCAACCAAAGGACAGCGAGAACGCTGGCTCGGTCACGTTCTGCGTGCTTATCCAAACCGAATGATACAGCGATCTTTGAAGGGAGAGCCACCTTTTGGTTGGCGAAGAGGTCGCTGTTGGAGACAATGGTTTCACAGCGATCTGGCATCTTCCAATTGCTTGGAACAGTATAAAGAGCTGGTTCCTGTTTAAAGGAAATCACATAATTGTACGACTGTAGAACTTTGGAGTTACATTTTCGGGCTTGCTTAACTAACCTTAACCATTACACCACCATTTCAATTCTTAGGTAAATAGCAAATGCTTATTCATTTTTCTTCTAAATTTAATTTAACAATTCAAAAATACAAAACACTATTATATATTTAGATTACTTGACGATGATGCGGCCGATTGGTTATGATTAAAATTATTATCATCATTATCATCGTCATCATCATCATTAATGCTGATTTTACTTTTTAAATGTTCATTTTTAAATGATTCCTCGACGGTTATCGTTGCATTCATCCGTTGCATCGCGAGAGTTTCAAATTTATCAGCTAGTTCGGGAATTGTTCCTATATATGTTTCGTAGTCCGATTTATCCAGCCGATATAGTTCACAATATTCGATGGCTATACTATTCGAAACACGCCTGCCATGTTTTGAGAATAACGATACTTCGCCAAAATGATCACCATCTTCGAGATGTAGTAGTTCTTGTCCGGTTGTAGCCCGAATTGATACCGTACCCGATGCTATGAAATACATGCACTCGCCAACTGTACCTGCTTTTGTTATTAAATCATTCGGCATATAAATTTCCGGTTTCAAGCACGATATTATATTGAAGAGCGACGTTTTTGGAATGTTTTCGAAAATACCAACACGATTTATAAATAATTTTCCACAGTGAAATATTAGCTCGCGTCGAAGTGATTCGCTCAGATTTTCCTCAATCGATTTTTCTTTAAAAAATCGATACTGGTATCGTTGCTGATAGAACTGGATTAGAGATTTTTTAATAGTCAGCGGTAGTCGTTTGGTGCGCATATACTGCTCGAGTTGATTCATGATCTCTTGATATTTTATTTTCGACGAGTGACGAAATTGAAAGATTTGAATTACTTTGACTGTAATAGAAAGACAGAATTTACATTTTTTTATAGCATATAACGCCTTTACTCACCGAGCAAATATAATTGATAAAAGTATGCTGCAATAATAATGATCGACGAATTCACTATCTCCAGGATTGATTGTTCTTCATAGAACTTGCCATTCACGAATGTAAAGCAATAAAATTTAAGTGCTACCAGGTACAAGCAATATAAATTGCGATACCAAAATTTACCGAGCCTTGGAAATTTTTCAATATTAGTCAGGTTATTTAACGGATGTAAATTATCCGGATATTTCATCTGGATCAAGTTTGCGCAACTCTGATAGAAACAGGCGGTAAAATGGTAACATAAAAGCGAGTATAGTGTCAATGACAGCACCATGTACAGCACATAATGGTAGTTCCAAATATCAAAACATTCTTTAAAATATGTCCTAATCCGATTAAAAGTGACAATTTTCAGCGCCTGATACATGATGACAATGTAGAGTGTTACTCTTCTTAAGTGATTCGATAACAGATCCTCTACTACTTGAAATGGTACCGAAGCTATTAGATCGAAAACAAAAGTCGATTTTAAATAATTCATAACAATCATCCGGTGATTCAAGTGTATGTCGAATTTGGTTTTAAAACCCGTAAAAAATCGTATAATAATGTCTGCGTAACACGGGCACTGGATGGCGAAATTAATCACTTTCGAGGTTGACGTTAGATAGCCAAAATTTGCGATTTGAAATAAAACAACATACCAGTTTATAATAAACACGATCAGCATGATTCGTTCCCAAACGATGACAAATTTCGAAAGCGGATGAATTATATACCACTGTGGTCCATTAATGTGTCGATTGATTTCTTGTTCGGTCGTGAAGATACTGGTGAAATATTTCTTCGTCAATGGACTTGACTCGCAGACTGTCGTAAATCGTAGAAATCTTGATCGATTATGATATAAATCGTCGAACGATTTAAATTCAAGTGTACATTTGTGTATGAAATCTTTTTCATTCCAGTTTATAGACGTTCTATTTGCTGGATCAGCCGGAACTTCTTCTTGAAACATGGTAGATTAAAATACAAGATTCCAACCAATTGACATATCTACAATTGACTGAATTATATGTGAAAATGTTTTTGCAATGGTTGGTTGATTAAACTATACATTTGGCAACTACTTACAAAACCTGAATTTTAACAAAGTGGTTGCTAATTGCTTGCAAATAGATTTAACTGCTTCTATTTCTTGCAATTTTGGTCGATCTGCTTCAAAAGTCACAGATCAAGCTATCTCGCTACGGATGATTATTTGCAAGTACTACGAAACATCTACGATGTACACCAGGTATTCCTAGATTTAAAGCAAGCCTAGACTCGATAGTTATATATTTCGCCCTGCCGTTGGGGGTATTCGTGTTTCGTAAACATTACGAACGAAACATGAGACCCATAGAATACCACCACAGTATCCAGAGCTTGTCGTATGTCGCGACTAAATCTGGTTGGATCGCTGGTGAGATACCGCCAAAAAAATAATAACCTCCCGCTTAAGTACCCGGAAACGAGATTGAGGATCGGCACGTGGAACATGCAGTCACTTCGAAAACCTGGCGCGTTTGACGGCCTTATCACATGTATGAGAGAGTATCGGTTGGAACTCGAAGCGCTCCAAGAAACTCAATGGCCAAAAAGTGGAGACCATGTGTCCCACTGCTATACGTTGCTACATAGTGCAGATCACCTCGGAAATCTAGGAGTTGGCTTTCTCATTGGGCCACAGGTAAAAAAGATTATACTGGACTTTCAGGTAGCCAATCTGTCAATTGTCTGTGTACATGCGCCAACTATGATGTAAGCCAACCCCAAGATAAAGACTCATTTTACAATGATTTGGATAATCTGATGGCCTCTATACCTAAGCACGTTGTCAGATTGGTGATTGGTGAATTTAATACTAGAGCAGGCCGAAATCAAACCCCCGACACGAAACTGCGACCGAAAATGGGAAAAGAATGATGTACTTTGCGATCGCTCATGATCTCAAAGTGGCAAGTACATTCTTTCCTCATAAAAACATCCATTTGGAAATATGGACACATTCACGTAAAATGGTTCTCCAAGACGTGAGATCATATCGGTCGTTACCAAATTCATACGCAGTGTTTATTATCTGGTCACTGCAAAGCTACGAGGGAAATTTTCGTAAAGTCAGGCAGGACAGGAAAATATGCAATGCGATTCTCCTGTGAAGTTCTGATAAATATAAGGAAACTCAACGAAAATATCAAGATCTTGTCAGCAATAGGATTTTGCAATCCAATTACCAATCTGATGATGTGAACAGTGTCTGGGAAGTATTGAAAACCTAGGTTGTCGATGCTACCGAGAACGTGCTGGGTGAAAACTAAGCCCAAAAATGATTGGTTTGATGAGGAGTGTCGTCTTGCTGTTGAGCAACGAAATATAGCCTATAATGAAGCGCAGACTCGGTTTACAATTGCAAGAAAAAACAAAGCAGTTCTTGCTATAGTAGGACAGCTAAACGCATTTGTAGACTGAAGAAGCGCGAATGGTGAAAGGCTAAGACGTAAGAGTACAACAACTCAGCTATGAGATAGATGTCCGTCAACTGTCATTCGGGACCAGGACGAAAACTAATGTCGATGCGGTACTCGATAGATGGCGTGAACATTTTTCTGACTTACTTAATGTTCCACATGTATCACAAGCTGTGTTTGAGTACCCTCAAATACGGACGGCAGAGATGTTCATTGAGGATCCATCCTATGAGGAATTCACAATGGCCATGCAGAGATTAAAGAAAAATCGTTCATTAGGAGTTGATTGCATTAATTCAGAGCTCTTGATATGCGGAGGGCTAACTTTGTGGAACCGTTTTTTCGACCTTGTTCGATTGGTATGGCGAAATGAAGTTATGCCTGACTAATGCAAAGCGGCCGCGTTAAGCCCAATATTAAAAAAAGGGTGATGGCTTGAAGTGCGAGAACTATCGCGGTAAAGCTCTCCTTTGCACAGCATATAAGTTACTGTCATACATTATTTTTGGAAGAATTATTCCTCTGGCGGAGGAAATCGTGGAGGATTCCGTTCAAATCGGTCAGTCCCTGATGAAGTTTTTGCGCTACGGATGATTCTTTCCAAGAAACATCTCGCGATGTACACCAGGTATTCCTAGATTTCAAGCAAGCCTATGATTCGATCAATCGAGAGAGACTTGAATATTGACTTGAATATGCGCTTGAATATTTTGGAATACCGAAAAAATATGTACATCTGTGTAAAATGACAGTAATGCAGTCACAATGCTGTATTAAAGTTGAGAACAGGCTATCGAGAACTTTTGCAATTACTTCTGGTGTTCGACAAGGAGATGCACTGTTCCCGATACTTTTTAATCTCATGTTGGAATACATCCTTCGTAAAAGTGAATCACCTCAGGACAATATCTTATTCCGACAATCCAATTAACTGTTTGCATATGCAGATGATGTATGATTGGATTAAATGGCAACGGAGGGAAAGAGATACTTGATCCACTGGAATAGTATTTAGTTTCTGTTGGTCTCAAAATCAACGAGTCGAAAACCAAATATCTGATTTCTGAGGTTCCATAATCTTGGATCTTTCATTACTCACGATAATAGTGTGGAAGAGGATATCAAGATTCGCGAAAAAGTGTTAAAATTGTACAGAGTCTTGATCAACCTCGTTGTCATGTATGGAAGTGAGAGTTGGACCTTGACAAATAAGTACGAAAGATGGCTTCTAACATTCGAGAGAAGAATCACGCGTGTGATATAGGGAAATATATCACACGCATGATTCTTCATGATTCATCGTCGCAAAATGCGACGATGATGGCACATATCAAGTTCTGTTTAATCACGTGATCAGATTCTGCGTGCTAATAGCCACCGTTTAGTAGGCGAAGATAAACGTTTACACTGTATACCTATTCAGACAAATTGAAGACGTAGTGCTATAGGTATAAAATATAGTAGGTAGCTTATAGTACGGACACTGTAAATGAACACAGTTGAACGAACACTTTCACGGCTCATCTCTCATATCGAGTTCTTGCACTATAGTGTTCTGATGATGAACAAAATATACACAAAGCATATAAAGATTTAAAATTGAACTATTGCAAGGTTCATTCATATATAAAAAGAACTCGGAAGTTACAAAAAAATAAATACTTAAAATTATTAATAGTTTACAGCATCGACCTGTTTGGAATATTAAACAACTTACTTCTATCAACAACACAATAAATAATGATGTTGCTACTACATCCCCATACGTAGACTTGGGAGCGTGATTCAAATGACAAAAACAAATTTATGAATCAATTAATAATTTTATATGTGTCGTGACACGACGATAACCAACAAGAGTTGTAGTTTGGTTGCAACAGTTCAAAAGATTAAAGATTAATAGTTAATAGCACACGAATATACAGTATTGTAAAGGTTGTGTATACACAAGACACTCCGACGAGTGTTTTTATCGATATGCTAAACGCATGTTAATTTAAGCAGCTGATTGTCGCGTAACACATTGTAAACTATAAATTAGCATTCAATTTTCGTTTCGAACATTTACGTCGTTTCGGATTAGACTTACGTTAAGTTATGTGCATAGCACCGGTAAATATTCGATTGACATTGAAACACATCTTATAACAACATATAATTTCTTTTTGGATCAGATCCAATATTTATTATAGTTGTAATAAAAAAACTACAAAATAGTAAATGTTGGGTTCTACTATTTTTAGTTCAAGTTTAAACTTTGTTTGTTGTGGATGAGTAATCGAATTTTATCTGTTTCTTTGTATTTTTGGGACCTGACCCTTTCGCGATCAAATGATTTTTGACCTACACTGTTTCAAATACAAGCCATTGCTGGACCGTACCGTGTTAACAATCTGACTCTAACGGTTTCAATCACGAGTCAGCTCTTCATACTGTTGCAAGCAGTTAGAACCATCGTTGCCGACAGCGACCTCTTCACAGACGGCTATATAATCGGTTTGGATCAGCACGCAGAACGTGACCGTCCCAGTGTACTCGCTGTCCTTTGATTTCATGCACGATATCAGGAATACGCATAAATACCTCTCGTGATTGATTAGAACTCGGTATGTACCGTCAACGTTGCGTTTTGAACCATATACCACACGCACATGTTAGAAGCTATCTTTCTTACTCATACGTTAAGGTCCAACTATCCCATCCATACTTGACAACGGGTCTGATAACTACTCTGCATACAGTTTCAGCTTATCCGCATTTCCAAGAAGTGGACGTAGAGGATATAAAGCCAGATTGACAGCGGCAAGGTAAACCTTGATATCCTCTCCTACACTATAATCGTGATAATGAGAGATCCAAGACACTGAAATCTAAACGTATGTGAAGTTAGCCCGAAAATCATCCCGAAAAAAAATATCTTGGCTATAAATAAAATATATTTCAGCACAATTATTTATTTTAAAAATGGTTTTTAGCATTTATAGTAAAAATTATACCGTGATAAGAATTGAACCAAAGGTACAAAAAACTTAAATGATCAATAATATAAAATATATGTATGATTTTAAGAATATCACCTAATCAGTTGATATTTATAAAGACTTATATCTACATAGATAAACTACATACTTCCAGCTCTGTTCACAGAGGTTGACAGAAATATTGGCTTATGTCAGTTGCTTAATTACATCATCAGTTAACATTATTCAAAAATGAAGTCGTCCTTTAACTTCAAACAAATAAAATAATATAGAACATTGTCAGAACCGGAACGTGCAATTTCCACTGTTAAAATATTAAGTCAAAACCTTAAATTAGTTCTGAGCATAATACACCAAGGCCCTGTCCGATTTCTGTGAACATTATTTTTCTTGTAATAATTTTGACAGGTTAATGTATGCAACCAAATTATTACAGCAACTGCGTGTTATAATTTTGACATTTCTGTGATAATTTTAACACAACAACAATCGGGCAGTAAGAATATTTTAAATTCTTGAAAGTAATTTTATATATAATTTTTAATAATTTTTATATGCATATAGTATGTTATTAAGATAAATAACACTATATTAGGGTCAAACTCTACTTCAATCATAATTATGACTTATTAGAATTATAAACTATTTTAATATCCACTTTAATATTAATTTGTGCACACTTTTTAAAAACGATTAACTATGTTTTGTAGTTTGAAATGTCAAAATTATTATGTCAATATTATTACAGAATTCGGACAGCAAACGAACTTACATCAAAATATGGAAGAGCAAATCATTTCGCTTATGTCAAAATTATTTCATTATTACTGAAATCGGAAGGGCCCAAAACGGCCACATAAAATAAAAATTTTAAAAATTCTAAATCATAAAATATTCTATTCATACAACAATTTAATTCGAAGTATGTAAATTTATTTGACATCAAACAAGAAACCAATACTCGTACGCGTATTCGACGAAAGGAGGGACAGTAGTCGTTTACATTCACCGTCAAGACGCAAAATTCAATTTATTATCATAAAATTAATTTTTAGAACTATATTCGTTTTATCGTCAAGACAAAGCTCTTATCGTTGGCGATACAATTTTGCTAAGTAGTTTTTATATTTTTTATGTTAATATTGATTGTTGTTTTTTTTTATTGCAATGCGCTGAAGATCTTATAATGTTAAATACAGCAAAATCGGTGCGAAATATTTTATTTATTCGTCGACGCTAGTCGTCGTCGCTCTGGTTCTGTTTATACGTTTAGGGGTACTAAGCTGTGGTTAAATCACACAAACTACCTTAATTTAGCATATTATCTTCGAAAAGAAATGCTTATTGATATTTTTGGCATGCGAGTCAACCGTGATTACAATATTCAAGACGTAGCCGGCAATATACTCAAAAGCTTTCCAAGTTCAACGGTTGAACTAAAATTTGAACAATGTGAAACAATAATTGAAGAAGAAACAAATTTTCTTCTGATAAACATGCTAACATTATTGAAAGTTGGTTTATCTAACCTATAAGTCGTTGTATAGAAGAAGTTCCAAATCAATGTTGTCCTATTTGTATCATTCAAATGATACCACAAAACAAATACTATAATAATATATTTTGTACATATACCCGCCAAATATAAAACCCGCCAAAAGTCACAATAGCTTAGATACAACCAACTTTGGTTTTAAACGAAAATATTTATTGTTTGGCAGGAGCTAAAGGATACGAAAAATTTGATATTTATAATTCAAGCAGTGGTCATTTTGTAATCTACAGTAAATTGAAACAAAATTGGTACCGATATGACGATCTGAAAAAATATACTACCTTGACTATGGCTACTGTGGAAATTCAACCACCGCTAAAGTTAATCCTCATATGATCGTTTATCATAAATCCCATTTTCTTATCGTCTTCAAATTTAAGATAACAAACGTAGCTAATGACACTAATGACATTTCGGATTAATACTATTAATGATCCATATCCCAATCGTATGGTATCAAGAGCTCTGAACTAATGCAATCAACTCTAGGTAAACGATTCTTTGATCTCAGCATGGCCATGATGAATTGCTCTTATGGATTCTCAATGAACATCTCTTCGGTCTGTATTTGAGGGTGTTCAAATAAAGATTGTGATATATGTGAAACATTATGATGGGTAGAGAAATGTTTAGGCCATGTATCAAACACCGCATCAACGTTAACACATAGAGGTTTCCGCTGTATGGTCTCAAATGGCAGTTGACCGAAATCTTAAGGTATGGTGATGCCCTTAAAGAAACCACGTGAGTTGCGCTCATTGCTAAGTTGTTGTACTCGTAGGACCTTAGCTTCCCGCCATTCGCGGTTCTTCTGTCTACAAATGCGTTTAGCTGTCCCCCTAGGAAGAATTGATTTATTTTTTCTTGCGATTGTTATTTATTTATTCATATAGTAATTTTGTCAACTGCACATCTTATTTTGAGCTTATTAGCTCATTCAGAATTAGAATGTGCAGTTCATTGGTTAAAAAAAATGATGAAAAATGTATAAAATATGTTGAGATTGTACGTATGCAAAACCAGCCGGCGCATTAAAACACCAACCAATCAGTTGTTAATGGTCGGTCCGCCACAGTTCGGTCTCACTTTTTGGTATGCTTTCCAAGATTTTCTTTAAACGCCATAACATGATGGGACATCTCTAACATCGTGAGGAAGGTCATTATAAACTAGGACATGGTATGATGCTCTTGTAAACCCAAAAAATTAATTCTAATTTTTAATAAACTTGACAGGAAAGTCATATATTACGTTGCTCAACAGTAATACGACACTTCTCATCAAATCAATCATTTTTAGGCTTATTTTTTACTATACCGAGAATGTGTTGGGGTTTTCGAACGCGTTTTCAATACTTCCCAGACACTGGTCACTGCTTCAGATTGGTAGTTAGATTGCAAAATGCTTTTGCTGACAAGATCTTGATATTTTCCAATATTTCCATCGTAGCTTTGTAGTGATCAGATAATGGTCAACACATGGCCAATTTGGCTTCGGGATGTTTCATGTGGATGTGTCCATGTTTCCAAATGGATGATTTAATGGTTTACCTGTATTATTACATAAGTCGGTCTTATTTCTTTCAGCTCTAGCATTAAAGCCACCAATCACCAATCTAACATTGTGCTCCGGTATAGAGCCCATTACATTATCCAAGTTATTATAAAATAAGTCTTTATCTTAGTGTTGGCCTTGCTTAAGTGGGCACATATGTATACACAGATAATTGGCAGGTTGGCCATCCCGTACTCATTCACACATGTGATAAGGCCGTCTAACGCGCCAGGTTTCCCAAGTGACTGCAGGTTTCACGTGCCGATCCCCAATCTCATGTCCGGGTACTTAAATGGAGGGCCATTGTTGATTTGACGGAATCCGAACTCTTTTTTGTTTGTTGACATTTTTAACAATCGTTGTTTTTTTTGCGGATGCGGGTCGTCAGCTCAGCAATTCAACCAGATTTAGTCGCCTCATACGCATATAAAGCAGAAGCGGAGCATGTTCGTATGAGATAGTTGCAGAGTAATTCTAACCTGAGAAATTTTAAAGATCTTTAATCGTGTTCTAGGTTTCGCTTCGCCCCTCACAGAATTTTTGATATCGGTTTTAAGCTTACTCTTGCTCAACACACAGTATTGAATCGCTGAACAGGTGGTTTGTACACTAAAAGATAACATTTAGAAGATTCTGCCGAGTTTTTTAGCCAATATAAATTAATTCAAGATTACTATATAAGATAAAGTACGATTTATTGGCCAACTTTTCCCACCAATCCCTCTAACCTTTAAATACCGATGTTATACCTTGTATATGAAAGACCTTTTTCTAAAGGAAATAAAACTTTAATCACGTTTAGTAAATAAATCAATTCTCGTATAAAGCACATCGACAAACCATTCTAATCGGCTTTATATAATCGAATAGCATTTCCTAAACCCGCAACTGTATGAGTATCGTAGTATCGTATCTAATTACACAAACAAATTAATTTACTCTATACCTTGCGTAGTTTAAGTAATTAACAATTCATCGTATATCAAATAACAGACATAAAGATGATTCATTCATTCACAAGTACTGAATATATTATATATAAAAATATCGTTAAAACGTTAACGCAGTCGTATTTATAAATCATAAACTACTTCCTTAACGTAAACAATGATAAACATCTTACTGTCATTAACTATAGTTTGACGCTTTGTTTCGTTTATGAAACGTGTGTAGTGTATCCAAAAAATTATGGTTACAATTTATAAATAAACAATTCATATGTCTCAATCTACCTCGAAGACGAATTTCAATTTTGTTAATTGTTAACATTTCTTAGGATTTTGTATGTGAATGAATGCATTTCAGTTGATGTTCAATAAGGAAATACACTTTATAGTTTAGTTATTCACCTTGGCACCACATCTTATTGTGATATCACGAATCTCGCTGCTTTTATTAAAGGAACCCTTCGGAGCTTTATTATGTAATGTAAAACATCACGTTGCTGTGAGATACAGTCTGCTCCTCGTCCACGTCCAAAGACATCCGAGTGACCAGGAAGCCAGATAGTTTATATGTTGAAATACTTAGCCATCATAACTGGCATTGACTGTGTCAAGCACTAGTTTAAGATCTCATAAATAGCTTTCACTTTATAGCTTGGTTTATACTGTGGCGTTCAAGTCACTCAAATAAATCGCAAATCAAACCCCGACGGCCCTGTTTTAGGGAATATTTAAATTAACTTTCCACAATAGAATTTCGTTTGTTTCATGCTGCAACAAAGCCAATAACTCAATAAAGGTGAACGAATACGAATTCTAGAAATACAGCATGCAGTCAGGTCCGTTTCATGTTGCAACAAGCCTAAATCAAATCACTAAGTGGGCGAATTCAGGCACCTCAACGCATAAGGGACATATCATCATAAACAAACGAAGGGGGTAATTCACTTTCGGGGGAATAATGTAGCGTTTCAGAGAACACAACTCAATCGCAAATTATTTCACCCACAATCAATTAAAAAAATCGATATTTCCAGTTAAATTGTAATTCATTAGTACTGTCGCGTCATGACTAACCGTATATACGAATCGCACAGTATTGAACATCATCAAGTCCCTCCGGTAGCATATGCGTATGCCTGATGAGATGGAGTTTTGATCTTTTCGATCACTCAGTCATTTAATGACGTCATCATCATCAGGTCGAAACCGGACAAGCGAATTGCAACATATAACTCGTAATTACAACTCACTCAAATACATGCTGTTAAAGTTAGCCGAAAGTTTCCAGCCGAAAAAATAAAAAAATCGATAATGCAGATAGTGTCTTTGCTATTCCAGCCGAAAGTTAAAAATTGTATATTTTTTGATTGATTCCCAACCAAAAATTTTTCTCAACCATTTTCCAGCCAAAAAAAATTGAATGCTTTGAAAAATTACCAAACTAACGGAAAAACACTTATATTAAAACTAATTAAAATCTGAAATAACTCATATGTAATATGAAAAACTTCAAAAATCTCTATAAAATCAACCTCTAGGTTGATATAAGTTTATTTTAAGCGGGTTGTAAATGGCTATCACTGGAAAAAAATTTGGGTCGTTTCATGTGGGGAGTCCGGAAAAATTCGATTCATTGAACCCGTAGTGAAAACTTTAAAAACTCTATAAAATCAACCTTTAAAGTGTTATGGCTGGATAGAAGTTTATTTTAAGCAGTTTGTCAATGGCTATCAGTGGAAAAAAATTTGGATCAAGTTGAATGTTGGGAGTCCGGGAAAATTCGATTCATTGAACAAAGGGTAATTAGTCGAATTTTTTCGGAATCCTCACATGAAACTTGACCCAAATTTTTTATTTAATTGTTTATCAGTTATTTAAATCGCTTGGAGTCAACTTCATAATTGGAGGGGACTTTAATGCTAAGAATACGTACTGGGGATCGAGAATGTCAACACGTAAGGGTAAAGATCTGTATGCGGCAGGACAAGAATTAAACTGCGAGTTTTATTCTGAGGGTAAACCAACATACTGGCCTACAGATAAAAACAAAATCCCAGATTTAATAGACTTCTTTGTAACAAAAGGAGCATCAGAAAACTATGTAGTGATAGAAAACAGTGAAGGAATATGGTCAGATTACACACCTGTTATTATGACAATGAGTGCAAGCATAATCAAGAAAGTGAATTTGCCTAAACTAACAAATAAGAGAACAAATTGGGATGTTTTCCGGAAGCTAGTAGAAAACAGTACGGTTTTACAAGTACCAATTAAAACTCCGACACAACTCGATGATCAAGTAGAAATATTAAATAATAATATACTTCAAGCAGTGTGGCAGAGTACGCCCATTAGTCAATATAAAGTGCCAAAGAAAAACAACTATTCATTAGAAGTGAGAGATTTGGTTAGTGAAAAGCGGAAAGCTCGAAAAATTTGGCAGCGGAATCGAGCATCACAAAGTAAATCGAAACTTAATTATTTAAGCAACAAATTAAAGCAGTTAATCAAAGAAATTAAAAACAATTCGATAAGTGAATATCTAACTGGTCTTTCCAGCCAAAAAGACACTGACTATTCACTTTGGAAAGCAACGAAAAGACTTAAACGACCAAATAAGCAGATACCTCCTATCAAAAAGAACGATGGATCTTGGGCAAGAAGTGGTAAGGAGAAGGCTGTCTTGTTTGCAGCCCACCTCGAAAACACATTCCAGCCCCTTCCAAGGCAATCAGCGGAGGAAAATATAAACCCAGTTAGAAAAGTGGATAACCTAATCATCAAACCAGTAACATTACAAGAGCTAAAATATGAAATTATTAACAACTTGAGTTCAAAAAAATGTCCTGGTTATGACCTAATTTCAGGTCAAATAGTAAAAGAACTTCCCGAAAAGGGCTTACGAAAACTGCTTCAACTAATAAACGCAGCATTCAGACTAAAATACGTCCCATACCAATGGAAGGTTGCAGAAGTGATAATGATTCCAAAACCGAATAAACCGCCTAACGTTAAAACCTCGTACAGGCCGATTTCGCTTCTTCCTATAATTTCGAAGTTGTTCGAAAAATTATTGCTGAAAAGGCTAAAACCAGTAATAGAGGAAAGAAAACTAATTCCACCACATCAGTTTGGCTTTATAGAGAGACATTCTACTATAGACCAATTACATAGGGTTACCGATTTAATTGAAGATTCACTAGAAAAGAAGAAAATCTGTTCAACGATCTTTTTGGATGTTGCACAAGCCTTCGATAAAGTATGGCACCAAGGACTAGAATATAAACTATATCGAGACCTGCCAAAGCAATTTTACCAGATATTAAAATCTTATCTAGCTGATCGATATTTTCGAGTTAAATTTGAAGATGAATACTCTGACCTTAGACAAATATCGGCTGGAGTTCCACAAGGAAGTGTTCTGGGACCAATACTATATTTACTTTATACAAGAGATGTTCCAAATACAAAAGATACAAACATTGCAACATTTGCAGATGATACAGCAATCCTAGCAGTAGGAGACAGTATAGAAGAGTCAACTAGTAAATTACAAAATGCCACTAATGCAATAAGTAAATGGACAAAGAAATGGCGCATTCAGCTGAATCAAACGAAATCCATACATGTCAACTTTACTAACAGAACAGTTAACTGTATTCCAGTTCTACTGAACTCGCATCCAATACCGCATGCGAACACAGCGAAATACTTAGGCATGACTCTTGATGCTAAGCTGAAGTAGAAAGAGCACGTTAAAAAGAAAAAAGAAGAACTAAACATCAAATACAGAAAAATGTACTGGCTCTTAGGGAGAAAATCTGAGCTAACAGTACATAATAAGCTACTATTATATCAATATTGAAATATTGAAACCTATATGGACATATGGTATAGAACTGTGGGGTTGTACCAAGAAGAGCAATGTTAAAATAATTCAAACCTTTCAAAATAAAGTTCTACGTAGCATTGTGAATGCACCATGGTACACAAGAAACGACAACCTTCATAAGGATCTAAAGATGGAATACGTTAGCGAAGAAATCAAGAAACATGTGACGAAACACGCACAACGGCTCGGTCAACATCAAAATGCAGATATGCGTAATATTATGACCAACACAGACCCAGTTAGAAGGCTTCGAAGGACGAAACCTTTAGATTTGGGGCGGTTAATGTAATCTTATAATATACTTGGAGCTAACCAGTGGGATAAACTCAACAAAAACTAACAAATTTACTAAAGATAAGTTACTAGATGAATTATATTCAGTTGTAATAATATCCATTAATAAAAAAAAAAAAAAAAAAAATAGTGATAGCCATTGGCAAACCGCTTAAAATAAACTTATATCCAGCCATAACACTTTAAAGGTTGATTTTATAGATATTTCTGAATTTATTCAATATTACATATGAGTGTTTTAATAAGTTTTAATATAAGTGATTTTCCGTTAGTTTGGTAATTTTTTGAAGCATTAAACTTTTTTTGGCTGGAAAATGTCGGAGAAAAATTTTTGGTTGGGAATCAATCAAAAAAATATAAAATTTTTAACTTTCGGCTGGAATATCAAAGACACTATCTGCATTATCGATTTTTTTATTTTTTCGGCTGGAAACTTTCGGCTAACTTTAACAGCATCTCAAATACTATTGCACGCTTCAATACTATACTTATGAGAAATTTAATTTATCGTAAAAGATCCCTACCTTGCCTCTATCTTCCAGTTTTACTGCTATCTTTTTCTATAGAGATAGCTCATACTACTAGAGTAAGATCACCAAACTTTCAGTTACTCTATTCTTATTGAGGCCCTGGGAAGAAAATATCTCTCAAGTTGACCTGGTGCAATTTTGACAGCTATAGGAATGCATGGGAAGAGCTGAACCTCTTCCCATGCATTCCTATATGGAGACCATGTGTCCGAAGGCTATACACAGCTACACAGCCGGAATGACCTCGGAAACCTAGGACATGAATTTTACATTAAGTCCAGGTAAAAAGGCGGTGTTGCATTTCCAAACAGTATGTAATCGACTGATTTAAACCTCAACATAAAGGCTTATTTTACAAGAATTTGGATAATCTGAGGGTTCTATACCTAACCACAATTTCAAATTGATGATTGAAGATTTTAATGCTAATCTTGGAAGAAATCAGATCCACTTATGGAATAATAAAGGTTCGTATACTCTCGACATGAAAATAGAGAAAGAATGAAGTTCTTTGCAATTACTGTTGATCTCGAAGTAGGAAGAATATATATATACTTGATAAAAATATATATTTGGATATATAAAGATATCCACGAAAATCATCCCCAAGCCAAATTGATCATGTGTTGATTTCAAAAGAGCGAGTTCGGGTTGTTCCAGGCGTGAGATCGTGTCGTTCTTTAACCAAATTCGTTCACTGCATAGTGAAGGCCTGATAAATGAAGAAACACAACGAATATATTTAAGATCTTGTCAGAATAGCATTTTGCGGTGTAACTATCAGCATGATGAATGAACGCTATCTGGAAAGTATTTAAAACCTCGGTTGTTGAAGCCAAATAATAAAAACTAAGTCGAAAAATGATTTGATGAGACCAAAATCAAATATTTGATTTCTGGTTTTCGAGAACAAGACGCAACTGATTTTAGTTGTGGTGATCACACGTTTGAAAGAGTGATGCGTATCTTGAATCTCTTATTACTCACGGTAATAGTGTGAGAGACGATATCAAGGTTCAGCTTGCCGCGTACAATCGGGCTTTATATTCTTTACGTTCACTTCTTAAATTAAAATATTTTGAAAATGCTTAAAAGCTGAAATAGTACGTAGTGTTGATCAGACCCGTTGTCATGTATGGATGAGAGAGTTGGACCTTAACAGATAAGTACGAAAGATGGCCGCTAACATTCGAGAATAATTATGCTTGTGATATGTGGCCCAAAATACGACGTTGAGCTAGCTTTCGGTAGGTGATGAGGTTGCTGTTGGTGACGATGGTTCTTCGGTGCAGAGGGCGATCTGACACCTTCTAATTATTGAGAACAATTTTTTGATCTATAGCATACAGTGGCGAAGCTTCTTATTTCAGAATTAACACAACTCAAGGCTACTCATTTGGTTATTAAGAACTTTAAACTTCAAACTTAGTGTCGATCTAGCCTTAAACCGTACAATTTGACGATATTGACTGGTGTAGTGGAACATCTATAAAATTAATAGGCGTGCAAGTTCTTCAACTTATTTGATAAAACTGTTATTTGTTGAATAATAATTAGTATTGATGCAGTTGACTCTACGACAAGAATAATCTATGGCTTAGAGGCTGTAAACGGCCCTTACCGCGTCTCAACTGAGCCGTTACGAACCGTTTTAACAATTGGTGCACATTGTAGGTGGTCAGCCCGACGAATGCTTTTACACAAAATCGCGTTTTTATTTCATCCGGTTGCATGTTAATTTTTGGTCAACGGCGGGAATCGAACTCGTGACCACTGCGTGATGAGCAACTCTCTTTACCATTAAGCTACAGCCGGCGATAAGAATATAACTAAATTATATACATCTTAAAGTTTTGAATCGCCACAATTGTTTGTCTATCAAATAGACATTTAATTCGAATGCAATTCTGTTTCAAACACGATTTAATTATAAAGACAAATTGACCATGAAAGTTCAAACTATCGCACTTTCACTTTGGTTTGTTTTGATTGTATATACATATGTACGTCGATATAAAATCCGTCATCATATCTATTAATCCATCTATCGTATATATGCATACATCCAGACGTACGGCACAATTTACAAATCTCAATTATTCACTTTCATTTAATTTCAATCATCGTATGTATGTGCAAGTTTTGTTTAAAACGATTTAACCAGATTTATTTAAAATAGATTTTTATTCGGTGCCGACATGTCTAACAGACCATCAAAACTAACCACAACATTAAATATGCTAATTTATTATAAAACTTGTAAGGTTCATGTCGTATATTAGCGGCACATGTATAAACGATTGCGTTGTCCAATTTGCATAGAAGATATTCTGGTTACCAAATTGTATATAGATTTAAGCAACCGAGTCGCATACTAATAGCGTTTCTATATATCTTTACATTTAATAATAATTTATTTGCAGAATCTATCAAAATTACCTCTCAACGATAATGAATCATGCTGCAAACCTTTAACATATTCCGCGTTTATATATTAGCAGAAGAAATGTTTATGTGCATGGCACAGATCAATAATAAACTCTAAAGCTTCAAATAAAAGCTTTAATTAGAAATTTGGTACTTAAGCGACTTTCGAGACAAATTTTGTTAACTTCCTTCCATTATCCCAGTAATATGTTCGATCCGTCTACAAATGTTCATATTGCATTTGTTGTTGTTGTAAAGGCTCTCTCATCTTGAACATATATACAAATCTGAACAACGAAACACGATGATTGATTAATCAAAAATTTAATAACATTTCTTACCAACTTCTTGTTTGGTTTATTTTGTGTTTGTATGGTTGTGCGTTGAACAACGCCTTTTTGTAATAAAGAAGAACTTTAAATCTTCAATGTCAATTATATTACGCTTGTGTTGACACGTCGTGTGGTATACCAAAACCAATATCGATGTTCGCCATGTAAAGGCGACATATAGAATGGTTTATTTATACACTGGGAATATCATGTTTTTTAGCACTGGTGCCGTCATATGTAATACGAACGGTATGTAGGACTTCTGTCAATCGGTCCCATAGCTGGATACTATGTATATAGGGCTTGCTCCAAAATTTTTGAGGATTGTCCTCCTAGCTAGTGTAAAAATGTCTTCGGCATAGTGAAGTTAGTTCATCATTTAGAAAGTATGTAGCATAAAGTTTATCCACAGCTCGACGGATGGCTTGCTCAGATGAACGAATATGTTACGTCATAAAAATCACGAGTCGCCTATAAGTTCGTGTGAGTCAGCGACTGATTTTCAAAGTAAATTTCGATCATTTGGTAGCATTGGTCAATCATGAGGCTATCCATAATGTATCCCCAGAGTATACTAATAATAAAAAAACATCCAATATTAATAAAATGTTATTCCGATTCACACAATTTTAACGTACTCTTGAAAAAAAAACATTAGTGAAGCCGTTTACCGTTTTATTTTAGGAAGAAGTAATTTTTTCTATATTTGAGAAAAAGTGTGCAGTTAGACACATCCAACGATACAACAACTCCAACAAATTAAACAAGGTCTTAATGACAAACCATGTTCTGCAGTTTGGAATAATTTGTTTGATAACCATTCATCACCGCCTTCCTGTTGCTCTATAGTTTGGAATAGTAAGCCTTCGATAATTCTATTCTTGTAGTATGTCAGACCACTGTTGAGATTTTACATGTAAAATAAATCGATAAGTATCGTGACTTTCAGTATGTAGTCGTAAAAAATGGTACACAGTTAATTATTTAACAAATTTCATTCATAAAATAGTAACAACATTTTTTAACAGATGGTGATTTAGTAACAATTAAATTTAATAAGAGATGGCGTCAGTTTTTTTCACATTCACATTCTTTTTTTGAAACATATATTTATTATTGATTCCTAGATGGCCACCACTTGTTCCTCCATGATACTCTCTCAAAATTTCTGGTTTTCGAATCTTTGTTGCCACAACTTATGATTTTTTATTTCTACCATCGGAACTTTCCACAAATACAAATCCGTTTTAAACAGCCATCTTCAATTAATAGACTATCCCATTGAGTCCAATATGCCTTAACTATAGAACTCTTATCAGCAATCTCCTTCCATAATGGTCTGTGCTGGTCTTCTACAAATTTTTATATGATCGATAAATCGGGATCTGATTGCTCCTTTCTGATTTCTTCGTATAGGTCCACTCATCAGATGCACTTATCAAGCAATTAACTTTTACACCACAATTAACTTTAAATATTGTTACTTTTACTATTTCACATTTTATCGCTTTTCCGATTTTAATTTATCGCTGGTCCAATTCAAACTGAAACTTTACGATTTCTGTTCGCATATTTATACTCAATTTGCCCGCTTCTCGGTCATAGTAGAAGTTTCCGTTTGTTTATTATTTTGCCTGTATACAGCGTTCATGTTGATTTTCAATTGCACCATTCGCACTGTCATCTGTTTTAAAATGTCAAAAATCTACCAACAAACAAAGATAAAAGCATATTTGCAAAATCAGTCAGGTCCTCGTTATTATTTGAGAAGGAATTTTGTTACCTTCGCCCGAGCCAATAAAGGTGATTTTAATCGGAACTAATCTGTTTAGACATTGGCAAAAGTCCGGCAGGATGCAGACAATCGGTTGCAGAATGGTGTCGAAAATGTGACCAGTGCATTGCAATTAAAGATCCTGCAAAACGAAGCCATGGAAAAATGCAGCAGTATAACAGCGGATCACCATTTGAGTGGATCGCTATATAGTTAAATATACCACTGTTACTAATGGCATATCGGTCAGCAACACATGATACAACGAGACTAACACCAGCTACCATCGTTTTTGGGCACAATTTAAGATTCCTGGGGATTTGAAGCTTAGAGCAATTCCTACAGCAACTTTGTGTCGACAAGGGAATATCGATTAATTAAAAGAAGATATCGATGAGATACACTTCAAATTGTCATAGAAAGGATACAAATTTCGAGCAATAGGATGAAGGCTCGATATGACATTCGTGCAAATAATAGAGGATTTGAAGAAGGGCAGTTAGTCTGCCCTTCTTCAAATCCTCTATTAGGCAGCTTGAATTGGAAAAACAATAAATTAAAATCGGGAAAAGCGATAAAAAGTGAAATAGTAAAAGTAACAGTGTTTAAAGTTAATTGTGGTGTAAAAGTTAACTGTGCTGAATAATAATAAACGTTATGGTGAAAAAATATATAATTGGTCGGTCTAAAATTCTAGTAAATCACAATAAATTTTTATTAGTAAAAAAAATATTTTTAACAAAAATCTTTCCTGGAGTTACTATATAGTTAAAATAGTTACACGAGTTGTGAAGTATACAACATTTGAATCCCATTTGGAAAGGACCATCTTAAGGTAGAACGTTGGTGGGTTAGAATTCTTTTAACCGCTAAACCGAATAGATTGTATTATGTATTAGTAACAATTATAATTAATTGTTCGTATGAATTTAGTATGATCTTATAATTTTTATTACTAATTTATGTTAAAATCATTGGATTAATGTCCAACAACAGGTATATTGTGGTAATACAATCTTTTATGATATGAATATGTATCACGTTAACCAATTATAAAATTTAAATAAATTAGAATATTCCTTATTATTTGAACATACGTGCGAGGCTCGTGTAACGCAACAAAAGCATTACGGCATTACACAATAAACTTTTATGTATTTACATATTTAAATTATACTTTAATTTGCCTGCCAAGGGCTATATAAACAGTGCCTGAGAAGCTTAATATATAATGAATTTGCTTGGACTTTGTGGCGTTCACAACAAAGTAAAAATTAATCATTCACAATGACTACATAGTCACGCCATAATAGAAAATTAACAAACATCGAGAACATTTATGTAATTCGCTAGAACTGTTGCAACACAACTCATACACATATACATTGCAACATATATCAATTTTGGTAGCATATGCCTGATGAGATGGATTTAATCTTTTCGATCAAGCAGTCGCTAAATGACGCCATCATCAGATCGGAACCAGACTAGCGAAAGTTTTACAGAATACACGAGGATGCCATAATCCTTAAAAAAAATACTTTTTGTCTTCAACGGATTGTTGATTCAGCGCCTTAGCTTTCAATGAATGGAACCTCGGAGTTCAAACACAATTCCCATCTCTATCACGTTTACAGCCCAGAATCTCACATCTCCCATTTAATATTCTACTACTATGTTCAGTATCACATAACGTATTCTGCATTGATGTCGGGGTCATACCACCTCTCAACGCTTTTTAATATCATGATTTAGTCAGACACTCGCGGATTTAAATTACACAGCTCAGCGAGTCACCATAAATATATCCACCAAGAATCACTATCGAGATGATAATCAAAGGTAGGGTAATGTGACGTTCATAGCAAAAATCGTTAACATTTTGATTCAACTACAAACACATTCCAACAGTCTGGTAGCATATGGTATGTCTGATGAGTTGGATTTGATCTCTTCGATCAAGCAATCATTAAATGACGTCATCATCAGATCGAAATAAACATAGCGAAACAATATTACAGAATACAGAAGAATGTCATACACTTAAAAAAATACTCGACGTGTTCAACGACTGGTTGATTTATCACCTTAGCTTTCAATCAATAGCACCTCGGAGTTCAAACACCATTTCCATAGCCGTCATGTTAACAGCCTAGCACCACACATCTCCCATATCATATTCTACTACTATGGCCAGCGTTACATATCATATTCTACATTGATAACCTCGACGTTCCTTTTTTTTAGGGCATACATAACACATCAGAAATCTTCTGATACCACCTCTCAACGCTTTTTAATATCACGATTTAGTTAAACACACACGGATTTAAATTACACAGCACAGCATACAATGTATCAACCAACAATCACTATCAAGTGCGTAATCACTTTTTGGAGAGCGAGGGGTTGGTAATGAAACGTTCATAACAAAAATTGAAAACTGCTGCTTTTAAGCTGTCAATCAATGCCATCTATAGTTCTAGCATATTTCCCATCTCGCTGTCACGTTTTTCTCACATATCCATATCCTACAACTTACAAATGCAGGGTAGTAAAAATTTACAGCCATTACGTATTTTATATAAAAGGTATCGGAATAATAAATAAATGTAGATAAATAATTGAAATGGCTATCGGCTACTTAAGAAATCAACAAAAAATAAAGTTGTTGATTATTTGGTGGACGCAAGGTAAAGGAAAATTGTATTTACTTTCTATTTTGTTGGGATATCCATGTACGATGTCGAAATGAAAAGTGTGGAAATTTCACTTCCGAGTCACGATTTAAAATAATATTTATGTGCATAAAAGTTATATGAATACTATGTTGGTAAATATTTATGACTCTCTCAGTCTGATATATACGAGTATATACACATCATATGTATACTTGAGATGTTATCATAGGCGTAACAAATGAAGTGTTAAGCCAAATTCTTTTGTTATACGAATAACGAGAACATTCTTGGATCTAATGTTTTTGACCGTGAATTTAGCGGTTCGATATGATATGTTCATACTTGAAATTGTATTTTATGAATGTTATTGCTAATGGAATATTTACTTGCTAATATTTACATATATGTTCGCCATTTATCGTTCGGGTTTCTTCTCTAGAAATTCTCTCTATTCAGGACATCATAATTTAATCAATATTTTAATTTAACCAGCCTTGGCATATTTTGCAAGTGCTTAAATATTTTAATCAACAAAGTTTAGTTTGTTTAAATTAATAATTTTAGACTACGTATCTATGTCATAAGATAAGAAATTTCAAGAGTAATATTAAAATTGAAAGTACGTTGCACGCGCATCAATTATAATAGTTATCTGGTGTTGTTATAATAGAGAAAGTATTTGTAACGTTGTCAAGCGAACCCATCTTTTAATACCATGTATTAAAATTGATATTAGCTTATTCTAATTTACTTGATATATAAGATTTTACAAAAAGAACTAAAACAATTTAAAATCTTAGTTCAAAATTAGTCATGAGTTGTAGATTTGTATAGATATCATTTAGTTGAAAAAATCACCTGTGGAATCAATATGACGTCAAGCTTCACTACAAGTAGATTTTATGAACTTAAAAACCAACACGTCAGCTAAGAAACTGAAAGTAAAATAAAATAATATTACACTGCACTAATTCCAAATATCGGTTCATCAAACTACATAAAAAATTGCTGAATCATGTCTAATTCGTAAATCCAAATATCCTTTGCACACTACACTGAATTATCGTGTGCAGATATATGTATCTAATTATATGTAATGGCTTTGATTCCATCCCTATGTACGAAATAAAAATTGTAATTGATTGAAAAATGTAAATTCCATTTTATTGCACACTGCCCTAAACAATATCTGACTAAGCGAATCCCATAATCGTACATAGGAAATAAACTATACCAAATGTAATCAAATTAATGTACAAGAATTTCGTTTCCATTAAAAATAACATGTTAGTAAATTAATTTTATCAATAAAAAAAACTTATTTAAAAATTTAATCTTTTCAATTATTTTGAGAAGTTTAAATTTTGCTCTTGTAAATATTTTAAACACTAATTAAATCAATTAAGCTCGGAGGTGGGAAATGTTTTATTACTCATTTGTACTGATAAGTAGACCTTCCTGATATAGAAGGGGTCAAATTCAGAATCTAAGATAAAATATTAAACACCAATGATTTGTTTAGTATAGTAACTGCGCTATATCACGTGTTTGCATTTGATTGGTTTAGATAATCAAATGAGTAAGTTTTACAGTCTAATATATTCTGCTTAAATAAACTATAGAAATGTATTTGATATTAAATTCCTCATTTGAGAACTAAATTCCTCAACCTTCTAAGTTCACAAGATGGTCGACAATAATACTTACTCCGAACAATAATGATCCAAAACGATCAAAAGGTACGCGTTGCCGCGTTTTGAACGTGGATATGGTCCCATTTAATCTATGTACAACCTCTGGAAAGGTCGCTGGGATATCACTTGATGCCCCATCCTGTTCATTTTACATATAGGACAGCTTGTTACGTAATTCTTAACATCTTGAGCCATTTGTTGCCAATGAAATTGACGACGAAGACGCTCTAATGTTTTAGCTGAACCCATATGTGCTGAAGATGGAGGTACATGTGCCTGCTCAATTAATGACTGAGTGAGTGTGGAAGGAACGACCAATTTCCAATTAGGCACATCAGTGTCGTCGTATCTCTCTCCGAATGAGGGATTGAACCTTAATTTGTTGCCTTGGACGCGAAAATTAGGTTGATCCCTTTGGACTTGTCTTACTTTATTTACCTGTTCTCGATACTCAGCGTCCTCAAAAGCGGGAGAATTTAGGTTAATATGAAGCGGTTCAACACTAATGGAGGTACTGGAGGATCTAGGCGTTTTCACTTCTTCCAACTGGTCAGCCAACGAAGATAGAGTAGCTAAGGTGTCACAAAATACCCGTGACAATGCGTCTGGCACTATATTTACCGACCCTTTACGATACCCGATTTGAAAATCAAACGCCTGTAGTTGTAAGCTCCATCTGGCCAGACGCCCTGACAAATCCTTCTGCGACATAAGCCAACGCAAACTGGCATGATCCGTGTAGATCGTGAAACTGTACCCTTCGATATACGCTCGGATCTTTTTGACGCTCAGTACCGCGGCGTAACACTCTAGTTCCGTTATAGAATAGTTTCTTTGAGCGGCGTTTAGTTTTTGAGAGAAGACCGCTATAGGGCGCTCCTCCCCTGCGGAATCTACTTGAAACAGCACGCTTCCGACACCAGTGGTACTGGCGTCACATTGTATAAAGAAGGGTTTTTCAAAGTCCGGATTTGCCAGGACGGGAGCGGTGGGAAGTGATCGTTTGAGGGCCTCAAAAGAGTTGTTAACAGAATCTGACCATTTGATTTTGATGCCTTTCTTCGTCAGGTCAGTTAAAGGAGCTGCTATTGATGCGAAGTTATTAATAAAGCGACGGTACCATCCGCACATCCCCAAGAAGCGTCTTATTTCTTTAACTGTTTTTGGAATGGGATATTCCAAAATGGCGCGAACTTTCTCGGGGTCTGTACGGAGACATCCATCACCCACTAAATATCCCAAGTATTTCACTTCCTTTAACATGTTTTATCTCTGGATTGTGGATCGAGAGGAATCTGCCAAAAGGCATCTTTCAGATCAATGCTTGATATGAAGCGAGTTTGGGTGGGCATCCTTGACGGTAACTTTATTTACTTCACGGGCATCCAAGCACAGACGAACCTTACCATTGGCCTTTTGCACCAGAGTGACCGGAGAGCACCAAGAACTCTGACTTTCTTCTAGTACACCCATAGTTTAATTTTTGCTTAGCAGTGAAATGGCGTAGAAACGTTGTTTAATCGGGTTAGCTGAACCAACGTCGATTCCATGCATCACCAGAGTAGTTTTACCAAGGCCTAGTTGCGTGCAAGAGGGGAACGTGGAAATTATTTGCTGCAACTTAAGTTAACCTGGTCTACCAGTGATAGCTCATGAACGTTGGAGGTGGTTATATCTAATTCGGGGATAGAAAATTGAGTTTGTGATTGTGGCAAATTTGTTGTGATCCCGAACTTATTCCAGAAATCAATTCCTAAATATAAAGTTTGTTCCAACGATGGAACCACATATAGCTTAACTATATGTTCTTGGTTGTTAAAGCCAACAAGTGCATTTATATAACCGAAAACCCTTTGTGGTTGTCCGTTAGCTGTGTTTATGTAAGTCGGGAAATTATGGAATTTGGGAAATTTGTAAAATACATATTTTTCCCACCCAGCACCAAGCGCACTAATAGTAGCACCACTATCCAAAAGACCTACGAATTTAATGCCATTAATGGATACCTGCACATAGGGGCGCTTATCGATACCATCATTGTGGATGGTGGCAGACATAACATCCGATTTCGTGTTTAATTTACTTTTCCAGTATTTGCGTGTTCTTAGACGGTGTTTCAAATTATAATGACGTTTCGGTTGCGGGTTTTCTGATAATGATACTGATTTTGACGCAATTAGTATTTGGTGGTTGGGAAGAGTGATAGAAATTAAGTTGATTTTGGTGGTGAACATAATTATCCGATTCAGGCACACTACTGATTTCTCTTTTACCCGAACAATGAACTATCTCTTTTACCCGAATTTATAGTTCCCGGTATTGTGTGTAGGTTTCACTGCCAGCGCAAAATTTGAAATTTCAATCAAAGTTTTCTCAACCAACAATGTTACTGTAACTAAGTAGCTTTAATTGGGTGCAGGGTGGACTTTTAGACAGTCCTAGCTCCTTGTAACTGACAGTAAAGGTTGATAGCTGCCTTAAACTTGTGCATTTTATACTCAAACGGAAACTGAAAACCGGATAACGAATTCCACTTCCTGGATGTTCGATGAATGAATTCGCGCTTTGTACCTTCAGTTCGAGGTTTCGGCAGCTTCACCGTAAACCTATACGCATTGACCGTTCCTCGTGTTACCCGTCCTGGCGTAACTAATGGTGGTATTTTCTTCTTTAATTCTGCAGAACATTTACCATTTATGTTTGACCATTTATATTGACAGTTTAATCAAAATAGTATAAAAATATATGTGTTTTGGTTATGTGCGAGAGAAATATAAAATATTTAGTTTTTCTATAAAAAAAAAAAGATAAAATTAAAAAACGGTCTCTCTCACTCTAATGGTATTTTTGATGTTTTTGCTCGTTTTGGTTTATTCAGTAAAAAATAAAAAAAGTTTTCATACTGGAAATAAGGCTTCATTTGTGAACTTTGGATCATTTGTGTTTTAAGCGGAGCGAAATTTCCGCAATGAGGTGTTCAAAAACCAATTGATGGATGTTAAATTTTGATTTCCGCCAGTAAACAAACTGAAAGAATTTGAAAATTATTTAGTGCTTGTAGTTTCAAGATAGATTCAATTATTGTGGGCTTTCATGTTTTTATATTTAAACTCCAAATCAAACTTTTCGGAGTATACTTCATAGTCATGCCTCGTTTCAACTTGGCAGACGGAGCACGTAGATCCAATCCAACGAACGTATATGTAATCATCAATGGAGATAACTGAATTTAAAACCTTCAACTCTGGAAACTAAGATCAACCTCAAATAATGATTAAAACACAAAAATTACCATAATATAGTTTAGAGGTGAACTGTATTAGATCAGGGATACATATGATCCAATCGAATTATAAAGTGTATTATATACTCCTATTCCTATGCTTGTGTATTTTTGTGTGTAAACGACTTACTTGGGCACCTCCAAATAAAACCTATAGGCGATGAGAAGATCTTGTTTTATTTTAATCTAGGAATAAACTTATTATCTAATTTGGTCGTATTTTTGTTGAATTGGCAGCGATGAAATTACGAGACATATTCATTATGCAGCTAATATAAGATGACACATGATATGAGCAATGGTATATGAATCAACTACACAACTCTAGGATTTAAGAAATTAAAAGGCGTTAAATTATGTATTATAGTTGGTGCCTCGTAATTAATCCGAATGGCGTGTATAGCTTAAGCTATTTGTGATTTTGAACTAAACTTATTTTTAAACATTTGTTAGAAATATGATGAAGACATTCATAAATATTTTCAGTTTGTTGATTTGATATAAGTAAACAACTACTTATCTAAACAAATTTCCTGATCACACTTTCTATCTCTAAACGTCGACCTACATAAATGAAATGGTACGATGGAAGGACATTCGAAGAGATATGAAACGGTGTGAAGGCAGTTTAATTTTTTTTGCGTTTTGTGTGACTGCCCAGTTCATTGAAAATATGGACAAAAATATTTTTTAATTTTAATTACAACGAACTTGTGGCACGTTGCAACAATATTAATGGTAACCAGTTAAATCCAGAAATTTAAATAAAACTAAGTTTAAAGGTTAGGAATATTTGTGAATTGATAATTATTATAAGAGTACATATGTAGTAATTATGACGTTGACTCATAAAATAATAAAAATCTGAAAAAATGTAAGAAAAAAATTCCGTGACGTTTCGTGGTTGTTATTCACTATTTTAGTGTATAATAATTCGGAGGACGGGAATATAAATAAATACGTTATGAATTTTTAACAATTTTGGGTTTAATCTTATGCTCGAACTACTTTAATTCTAGTTTGATCGGAAATAGGAAATTTAGCGACAGTGATAAATAATAATGACCAGTCAAAAACGAAATTTACAGAAATATTGAAAGGATCAATTCCATTCATAATCTATTATTAAAATAATTTGTTAATACGAAATATAATAAAAATATTGGCATAAAAAATATTTATATAAATACTAGTGATCAGTGATTTATAATCGTTGGAACTTGGAACTATAATCACGTCATCAAATGACGTCTGAATAACCACAGTAGTCTAGTTTTTCCCTATATTTGACAACAACTCGAAAACGTAAATGTAAAGTCAAAACAAACTAACACAATTCTAAACGACCCATCATCATCACTACCTCACATGTAGTGGATAGAAAACCGACTCAAGAACTTCATTAAAGAAAAATAGTTTACCCCTCCAAGGTGTAAACAAACAGCATACGAATTCTTAAAATTTTTAAACAATAAACTACCTTGGAAATTTTAAAACGTCAATAAATTCTTAAGTGTGGAAATATGAAGTTCAGTTTGCTTTTTTAATTTCGTGTTCTGGTCAATTTAAAAGTTACAATAAAATCGATATATGTTCCATAGTGCACACGACCCGCAAACATTTCGGCGTATATATGTGTTTTTATCGAACTGTCCAATCTTATCAATCGATCGCGAAACACTAAATGCACTAACAAACATAAATTCCTTCAATAAGATTGTTATAATACATACACAAATTCGAAAATTTTATCGATCTCTCATTTATCGATCTTGTTGTTGATTGTCTCGTTGTTTACGAGTGTATGATTGTGTTTTATATGTACAAATCGAGAGTACATATAATTTTTCAATTATTGTTATTTATTTCGCGCACGCGGTATCTATTTTGTTGTTATTATTTTTAAGATTGAATTGTTGCTTATTTTTTTTTATTATTGTTGATATTTTTCGTTTTCTTTCTATTTTTCTTTTCGGTTTTTTTTAATATAAAGATCTTATAAATGTTTATGTTTTTATTAGTAATGAAAGATATTTTGATCAGTTAACTTCAAAACTTAGTGGAGAGAAGAAGTGTTGGGAGATTTTTTTTTGTTGTTTATTAAATAATTATTTAGTGACAAGTGCTTTAGACTTCGAGTATAGTGTTAAATTTGTTGATGTGATTTGTTCTGTATTAATGACATAATTAAATAAACAAAACGATTTGTTGTAATATATTAATTGCTAATTTTGTGATCAAAATGACATCACAAATTCAAACTAAAAATTTTACATATGGACATCGAAGACGTCCATCAATTGGTAAAGAACTACCAATCTCGGCGATCATAATTGACTATAATAATCGTAAAAATTATGATAGAAGTGATGGGCTATCGCCCGAGATTCTGGTGAGAAACGGTGAAAATCGGTTTTTTAATAATAATATCAACGATGATGATCATACAAATGATAATAATAGCAAACCGATTACCGAACTTGAAGAAGATGAGACAAACGAGTTGAAACAAAATTTTAATATAAATGATTTTCGGCAAAAATTGGCAGTCGCCGAAGCTCTTGCCAAAGCATCAATGCTTACATCGCCTGCTGTTAAACGACGTTTGGCTGCACGTAAAGTCGAAATGGAACTGGACCAGTCGCCACAATTTATCGATGACGACGGAAATGATTATGTACCACCTCGTGAATTATTAATATATTTAGTAAGGTAAATATTGTAAATTTGAATCAGTGCCAACAAATTTTTAATATACTACGTTTTGTTGTATTATATTTAATTTTACTTGCGGGCTAAAAAGTCTAGTTGTGTACACTAATGGAAATAGGTTAATAGATGTTATTTTTGTTTGTGAGAAGGTGTGTCGCGATCGTGTGAATGACGTCTGTTTCATTGATAAAATATAATATTGTTATGTGGTTCTCGGGATTGGAGAAATTAAATAAAGTTCGTCTACTTTCAAATCTGAATTAACGGTGATATCATATATCTAATAATATTTTGAGCATTTTGTCATTGTATTGGTGTAAGTGGTCGAATCGCGCAAATAGAGCTTTATCTTATTCGCAGTGCCCCTCGAGGGTTTAACTATATTTAACCTATTTAAAACAAGAAGCGGTCTAGAGTTCGATTCTCGCCGTTGACCAAAAATTAACATGCACCGGATGACATAAAAAGCGATTATGTCTAAAAACACTCGTTGGGCATGTTAGCCATAGCTTATTAAAACAAACTTTGATCGAAGCAATAATGATTAATTCATAAGATTTTATCCTACCCGACACATGTGCCTGTAGAGAAAGTAAAAATAATTGCTTATTCCAAATAGTAATACATAATCATTCCAATTAAATATAAAACTTATCATTATCTTCTTGTTAAAACATGTTTTTACCTTGAAATATTCGATGATAACAAATAACGCTGATTATAACGACTAAATCGCCAAAATATTAAATAATAAATTCCACAAAACAAAACACAACCACATTTTGACAACAGCAAAACAAATTACAAATGAACGCACATTAAATGTTATCGCTTACCGAATTATTGTAGGTTACATCATACTCAATGGGTGCGTTCAAACGTAATTAGATCAAAATTAGTTTGTTGACATTGCTTATCGAATATTTTTCAGTTGATTAATTAATGAGATCATCTCAATTTATTATTTATTACGTACTGACGCCACTATTCTAAATGTTTCAATGTCAAGTATATGTACTTAGTGATATGTGAATTTTGTTGTTCTCAAAATAAAATACGTTTTCCAAGCCACGTTCACTTCCAAAAATTTCTAAATGATTGTTAAACGATTAAAAATGTATATTATGCACACTTTAGATAAAGTATAGAAATATGAAGGACTCTGGCATAATTGTTTAATATATAACTGCGTCAAATGTGTAGAAGAAAATAAGAAAAACCATACGAAAAATTGCAAGGTTAGTTCCTATATCTTAGTGGTTAATCTTTAAGATTTAATATTTTCTTTTTTTAAAAGGTAATAATAACGTTAGACAATGAAAGTATATAAAAGACAAATTGCGTGACATTACCATCAACACAAAAAAATACAAAGAACTCTTAATTTGCATAAAATACGTGATGATTTTTAATTAAATATTAACACGCGGTTTTATAACAAACGTAATATAATAAAAAAAAAATCGTCGTAAACATTGATTTAGCCAACAAGAGCTGAGAGTATGTTTCAAAGTAATAAAATGTATTACGTACGATTAAGACCAAACCGGAAGATGCATCAATTGTGATGCGTCATATGGGGAGATCCGCAGTACGTTATTCATTTGTTATACCGCTTACTGTAAAACAACATTATGTGTCATGTTATAACTAAATCGAAATTTCTCTTTTATATTATCCGCTTTTACAATGAAGGTGGTTTGTTATGTAATTTGAGTCTATTTATAATATCTTTAAATAATAGATATAAGAATTTTCTTATTTATATTTTATTCTAGAATAGATTAGTGGTTTTGCATAATAACTTGAATATGTAATAATACAGTAAGGGAATTAATATATTTGTTCGGCCATTTGGGTAATTGATTGTTTGTGGTTTTCTTTAAAGCTCTGCTGTGGTAAGTGTAGAAATTTCACTACTCTTAACAGTTATTTCTGTAAAATCTTAAAGTAAAAAATTCAATGACACCAAACTAACATCGAGTATTAAGTACTCTGGCGTGAGAATGAGGAACTGGAGTTAGAATGTACAGTTGCTCAATGGTCTTAAGTAAATACAATGTTTTCCATGACTGTATGTTGCTTCATAAGAGAAACGATAGTTTTGGTGTTTCCAAGGCTACAATGCTGTATTAGAATCCTACAAAGTTAACACACTTGAATACTTAGTTGTCACCGGTCAATAAAAATTTCTATAGTGCAGTCCCATAGTCTTATTTATATTTTATTCTAGAATAGATTGTTGGTTTTGCATAATATTTTTAATATGTATTTATATAGTGAAGGAAATAATGTTTGTTCGGCCATTTGGGTGATTGATTCTATGTGGTTTTCTTTAAACTCTCGGTGGTTAAAAATTTGCAAGTGCAGATATTTCACCACTCTGAACAGTTGTTTCTGTAACATCTAAAAGTAAAAACATTGGATGACACCAAACTAACATCGAGTCTTAAGTACTCGGCGTGAGAATAAGGAACTAGAGTTAGAATGTACAGTCATTGAGCTCGATGATCTAAAGTAGATACCATGTTTTTCATGACTGTAGAAACGATGGTTCTCCAAAGAGTTCATAACCAAATATAAAGATAGAGTTACAAAAGTTTAAATCATAATAAAACAAAGAAATATATTTGAAATATCAAGGAGACGGGTTTTATTGGATAGAAAATTTCATGACATTAATGTTTAAATATGATTTCGACCAATTGGCCGCCAATCTGGAACACCAATTTTCACAAGCGCATGTGTGGCCGTATTCTGCGAATAACTCTTCGAATGTTGATTTTCAAATGTTCAATTGTCTCTGGTTTATCGACGTAGACAAGTGACATTACATAACCCCAAAGAAAATAATCCAATAGGGATTTACATAACCCTAAAGAAAAAAATCACACGATCTTGGTGACCAATTAATTACGTGAAATTATTCATTCACAAAAGTTTCTTTAAGTAAATCAATTGTAGCACGCACTGTGTTTCATGTGGCTCCGTCCTGTTGGAACCACATGTCAGCAAGATTAATGCCAGCTAATCGAGGTACGAAATTTTTTTTAATCATGTCCCTCTATCGCTCGCTATTGACCATCATCGTTTTTGAAGACATATGGACCAATGGCATCTCCAGCCCATATTTACGTACCCATTCGATCAAAATTGGGCTTCATCGGAGAACAAAATTTTGAATGGAAATTCAACATCAATATCAATTTGTGCTTCAGCCAATTTGCAAGCGTTGCTCTTATGTAAGTCTATTAAAAATGAAATGCCAAACCAAACGATATAAAAAGCAACTATCAGCTGTTAAATGGGTTGTCAAATAAAGGTTGATTTCCATTATGAAAAATATACAGACAGAATAGTCAAATTAGGTTAAAAATATAATAGAAGTTAACTTTCATTAACTAGCGGAATGAAATTATTCCAAAATCTACTGAAAGTTGGAATGAAACCATTCATTCCGAAATGGAATTATATGGCATTGTTGTTGTACTATTTTTTTAGTACTGAATAAATTTTTATGGTTACTGAAAAAAATATTATAGCAGTACTGTTAAAATTTATCAAGTTAAGTATTTTATTCAGTACTGGAAAAATATTTTATAGGAAAAATGTATATGGATGAGAAATCGTTTCTTTGCAGTGAAGCCATATTTAAAAAGTGAAGTCATTTCTAAATATGAAGCATTTTATATAAGTAGTTTTTTTATGGTCAATGCATAGTTGTAACATTTCATCTTAATCTATTGTGGAAATAATTGAAATAGTGAATAATTAAGTTAAGTTTATTTTTTTTAATGTATTGTTGTAGGTTCAAAGTGTTTTTGTCTATTTTTCAATAACAAAAAAATTGTGAAATTTATTGGTTATGTTATAAGCATCTGTCAAAATATATCCATTTAGTTTTACTCTGTCTCTATCATTCTAATGATATTTTAAAATTGTTTCTCCCTTTGGTGTGCTCAGTAAAAAATAATGGCAGTATCTTTTTCATAATGGAAATCAGACTTAAAGCAGTGTTGCCAACTCAAAGTTGTGACCCTACAAAAAACACCCATTATATCGACCACGCTCACTCATACTAAGCTTACCACTTTAATTCTTTAAGTTTCAAAAAATTGGGACTAGCTTGAAAATCTAGATTTAGTAGAACTTGAAATTTGCCAGTAAAATATTATAAAAATTGCAATTTCCAGGCATAAATCATTGAGTCTGATTTTCAAGTAGATCACACCAAGGAATCTAGTTGTATAGTCATAACACAGGCTATTTTTTAAATTTTGTAGACGGGTTTTTTGACAATTGAAATTTCTCAGCTTTTCACAACACAATTTTCCAGAGGTAATCTTTTAATAGAATATAACGAAAAAGTGAGTATAGAGACCACTATTTCAGATTTTATATTGACGAGTAGAAAAATTTCCTAAAATGAGTCGCGGAATGAGTCGCGAAATGAATGGTGTGAAGATTATTTTACCAACTTAATTTTGGAATATTAGATTACAGCTACATGTTGTTGTAATTGAACATTCTAGTATTTTCCAAGTAGTATTGCTGGATTACATACAAGTCCACTAAAAATTTAATCTTCTGTTTTCGAGACCAACATTGCAATTCCTATACGTTCCTTCCTGAAATTTATATCTATAAATCTACTCAAATTCCGAATGGTTATAGTTCACAAAATCAAAGGACAGTGGCTATGGTTCTAATTCCAATATTTTTTTGTTGTGACCTCCCTTCAATATGCGGCTATAGGTCCGATTTACGTGGATCCATCTGCATATTGCATAGCACCATGCCAGCCTATAGTCCCCTTTCGGGATTCGACCCCGATACCTCCCGCTCCAAGTGTTGCAGCTTTCACCATATTGTGCCATTTGGGTGGTTAATATTGTGGACCAAGTGATGTTATTCACGATAATGCTTCTAAAGTATGATATTGGCAATGCAGAGAACAAGTGTTGAAAAAGCCTTCCTATATAAAGTCAATTAAAAACGTTTTCATTGAAATTTCCGCAAACTGTATACACAATACAAGATTATCGTAAATTCTGTATATATATATGTACATTCAAGTGAGGGTGATTACTATATATACTATATTGCCTTACACATATGATCTAGTTCAAGTTTAATAATAATTAACGTGCATACGCAAATAAATTGAAAGAAAAGACAAAACAGTATTACGTAGCTTGTATATATGTATGTACATGCAATAAGGTAATACGTTTTGATTGAAGGTCATACATAAATGCATTAATCACACATATCGATCGCGTTTTACATTTTGTTGTTGTAATATAATATAATTTATGCTCCTTATGTATTATAAGATTTGTGGTGTAATATATGTAACCGGTATAAAGATATAGTTTCTAATTATATAGTGTTGAACACTTCTATATAATTGATTATTACTTATTTATAGAAAGAAAGTGTTGTATGTTGTGCATATAGATTAATTGCCAGCTAATTGTTTATATACAAAATATCTTCTTAAATGTTGTTAATGCAACTTTTACTTTTTTTTGTAATGCTGTTGCACTATATATGTAACCAATTTAATAGAAATTTTTTGATGTAACAAGTTATATAGTACTTCGTTGGCCTCAACTTTTCCGCATCCTTGGACAATATGTATGGGCGGTCAGACGTAATTTGTCATTTTAAAGTACCGGAACTTAATTTTGAACTGATTTCATTCATAATAATAAAACGAATATCACCTTGATCAAGTGTAAAACTTATATATATATGAAGGTTGATTCACATAAGTATTAATTGGTCCACACCAGACAGTCAGACGATATTTTATGTATACTCGTAATATTTAGCATTTTGTTAACACTTTCGTTGCCAATGTTGTAATGAGCATACACTCTAAATTCCACCCAACCATGCCAATGTTGTTGTAAACATACATATTCGAAATTCTGTTTTTGAAGCTTCCAGATGTGACTCAGGGTATAGCAATTGCTTACAACGTTCGTGTAGCCAAATAAGATGCTGATGCTAATCCATATGTTACGGTTAGCAATTTAAAATATTTGAATGGTTCACCCAAATCATTTCACCATACTATTCTTTGATACTCCGTAGCTGGAGTTGCTAATTTGACCATGTGATACATCGTTTCAACATCTTAGAGATACACCGCCAGTAGATTTTGCTGAGATTTCATGTTTTGATATTTCCTGCATGTGACTCATTTCATGATATTCATTCATAAATCTGCAATATAATCTTTTGAATTCAGGATCTTCAGTAAATCGTCTTTCCATTAATTGTAACCTAAATTTATTGCTGTAGTTAAGGTTTGTCCCAGTTTACTCGGAGATTGCTTAAATGGTAACCGTACAACATAACTGATGTTTGACCCTTTTCTAAACAGCTAAAAAAAATGGTCCGCTCCGATAAGTATATTGATTTCTCCCCTGATATGAAATTTGACATCCGCTAGATTAATTCTATCTCGGTAATGGACTAGTAATTATTTCAAGAATTCTAACACACTTAATTCATACCCGAATGGTTGGTTGGTTTTCATAATTAATTGAACTCTTCCTTTAGTTCTTTCTGCGTTCAATTCCCCATATACCACTTACCTTTGAATTAACACTTCGTATTTTTAACCATTGCACGCAATCTTCAGGTATAAAACTCACCTGGGAATCACAGTCTAGCAGAGCTCTGCAGTTATTTATTTAATTATCATGACTCATTATCTTCACTCTCTACATTATCTTCACTAAGGGTAAAATTGTGAAGTTGGAGTCCTGAAGATCTGAACTGGCATGACCTACAAATTTTGAATTTTTCGGTATTGATTCCCTTTTATCTGCTCGTTTCAATTGAGTTTTAGTTTCCTCAAAATGAAGTAGAGTGTTATGCTTTCTTCCACATTTTTGACAACGTCGATTTGTTGGACATCAATGAACAAAATGTTTAGTGCTCAGGCAGTTGTAGCATCGATTTGATGTTTGGATGAATTCTTTTCGTTTGATTGCATCCATTTCGTGAAATTATTCACACTACACTTATGAGTGTGCCAGACTGTTGCATATGGCGAATTTATAGTACATTTGAGTTTCCTTATGCTCATGTACATTTGTAGATATATATGACCTTTGACTATACATTGCTCCATACAGTTCGCTTTTGATTAAAGGCATGTTTCAAAGGTAGAAATTCTTCTTTCCAAGAAGCCTAAGATATCATTTATGGTTGGATGATCGTTGTCAGTTGAATAATCAGCCCACGCTATTTGAGTTTTGTCGTTAAGTTTCTGGCATACTATATATGATAGAATCACCTCATCCAACACTTCAGACTTGAAACGTTATTCGGCAAAGCATTTGGTTGATCAATAAATCTTTGAATATAGGTGTTTATTCTGTATCTGTCTTTGCTGTACCGCTCCTTCAGTTTATCGAGCCAAGGTAATTATTTTCTGTGATTCTAAGGTGATATATTTGAATCGTTACTGTACACATTGAAAAATGAAGACCAATCCGCATAATCCCCTGGAAATGGGGGAATGTAAAGTTTTGGTGATTTGGCGTCTGAACATTTGCTGACATGAGGATCGTTGCCAGTGTTATTCTCAACATATATTCTAGATAACCTGTTACTATGCCAGTGTATTAACACTGGCGTAGTAAAATAGAATTTGGAATAAAGGTCTAGAACAACACTGGCTTAGTGAGTATGCCCACAATAACACTGGCGTGATTGTATGGAAACACGAATATATATCTATTATAACACTAGAACAGGAGAACAGAATTTGAAAGGTATGTCTAGAACAACATTGGCACCCAAAGTGTTAAGTTAGTTCGTTATATGAAAGTGTGCTTTTACACTTTTACTTGATTTACTGGTTAACAAAAAAACTTATAAATTATGACCAAGACCTTGTTTTTTGCACAATTGACTATCCACTAAGAATAGTGCAAAAATAAAATCTTGCTAAGTTGCGAATAATAATATAATTTCAAATAGTTAAGAGCAATTTATAGTCATTTCCATAATTTACGGCTAATTTGCACACGATTCGGTATTTAAACTTTGAAATAATCAAATTGGAAAATTGAACAGCGCCAGAGCATAAACCAATCAACGTTTAAATAATTGTTAACATTTTAATTTGTTATATATTTCTAGGATAGCGATCCAGACGAATTAATCATTAATAATAATTTTATTAATAATTTCGTATTTTAAACAAAATATTGAATTAACGAATATTTTACGACACTAATTATCGCGCAAACATGGGCTTACTCGCCAAACAAACAACATTATATTTTCTAATAACGACGACAAGAAATTTTAGTCGTCTACCTTTACTTACAAGGTAATTTCTGTTTATTATTTATATTAAAACAAATTAATTGTGATTAAATGATTCATTATTTTTGTTGTTTCATTAAATGTGGGAAATATGTACGTTATATACGTCATTGTTGAAATTTTATGTTAGTTTTGTAATTTATTAGATTTGTGTCAATAATTTATGATTAAATTGTTGGTGAATGACTATATGCAATCGAACGGATCAAGTGTACTTTAAATTTGTTTATTTATGACTATAGCTAGAATTTGTTCACTAGCTGTGGATTTATTTATGAAATAGAGCTTGCAGATATTACACACTACGTCTGCAATTTGTTTTGGACCAAAACACATCCAACTCTGTCACGACTCGGGTTTTAATCATACAATGAGGTGATAGAGGATTCGTTTTACAGTCATTGCTTATTCAAAAAGTTCCGTATTTCGTTTAAACCAACGTAGCTTCAAATTAATTCCAAACTCAGAGGTAATATAAAAGTTCACTTAAGCCACGATTCTCTATTTGGTTCCTCGATCATTACCCTTTTTGTCCTTGTGCCAGTATGTACTTTACGAGCTTTATGTATGCTGTTACCAGCTATAATTGAGGGCGTAATAGGAGCTTATTGTATTATAAGTCCCTATGGACTAATGATTATTTAATGACTTCTTTATATGAAATAGTGTTCTGCTAAGGATATTTATATGGACCTTCCACCTTGGCCGAACATCAATTGTTAATTTCTAAGTATTTCAAAATTAGTATATGATTGCTGCCGAACATAGATTCGATGTCGTTTAGTTTAATTCGTCGTCTCTATAATGAGCATATAGGTTTAGCTGTTATAATAAGCAGTAATAGTTTTATGGTTTCGGATTCGGCTAAAATTTCCTTTCTATAGATTGTTTGCGACCTTTATTGTTTTTATTGTTTGTTTTTATCTTTTCAATCTTTTTTGGGGCTCAAGGCACTCCCAACTTCACGGTTCGGCTATTTACGTCCTACCTTACGCCATTACAGCCAAATTGAGGACGTCCAAGGTCTGATTTACGTCTGAATTACGCTCATGAATTATGCACTGTTGCAGGAGCTAATAGTTGTGTTTATTCACTCCAACGATCGTAACCAAATGATGAAAAAATCCTTTTTGCATCCTGTCTCTATCCGGATACGAACCCGGTACCTCCCGCTTCAACTACCTCAGCTTTATCCACTGCGCCATTTGGTCGGTCTTATTTATTTATTTACAGCTTTTTCGTATTGTATTGAACTGTACATCCTATTTTGAGCTTGAACTTTATTCGTAATATAATGTAGAGTTTATATTCAAAATATTCAAAAGAAATAGGCCGCATTGATGTTAGTCATTGATACTATCACCACGAGCTTACTTTTTGATCCATTCTTTAAACTGTTATGTTCAATATTTTGCTGCGGTTGTATATTTTCAAACGACTGGCATGGTGAAATATAACTTAATGGGTAGAAGCGATTCAATTGGGGCTGCCAAAACATTTTGTGAATGCTGGAGTACATTACATTAAAAATCACTGAACTTGACATGAATTTCAAAGCAAATTTGGACTTGATTCATCATATTCAATAATTTTTATTAAAGATTTTTACCCTGGGATTTTGCTTGGTTTTTATTTGGATTACCTCAGATAAAGTATTCGGGTCTGAGATATATTCTACCTAATTTTCCATAACTCTTTCAACCGATTTCACCGTTAATCATGGCCAGCATCAATCAATTCTTAGAACACCCAGGTTTTGCTTACATGTCAAGCTTCGATCATAGAATTGATATACGTTTTTGCATTCCGCCGTTGTTCTAGTATAGCATAGTATCCAGGATCGGCGCTAGACTATTTTTCATCTGGTGTAGTTTTTGAAAATGGTGCCTTATATAAAGAACCGATTTTCATTACCCTGATGAAGGTAGGATTTATAATACGTTTTCTTGAACTAGGTATCTCCAGGAATGTGAATTATAAAAATGATACGGGTTGATTTTTATTGTTTTGTAACCTAATCCTCATAAGAAAAAATTTATGAAAACACTCTTTGAAAACTAATTGATTATTGCAAAAAGTTAAGCTTTTATTTTAACAAAATCTATTAAGTCATGATAGTCGAAATTTTGAAGTAATTCTCTTTCAATTTATATCATAGCCATTTCTACTAATCTGTCTTGTGCCATTACCACAATCACCATTTTTGTTACGGCTTTTACATGCCATTATTGGCCCGTACCGCGTCAAAAATCTGACTCCATCGGTTTCGATCACGAGCCAGCTCTTCATATTGTTGCAAGCAACCTGAAGATGCCAGATCGCTCTCTACGCCGTGCAGCCATCGTCGCCGACAGCTTACCGAAAAGCGGCTCTCTTCGCTTACCGAAAAGCGGCTCTCCCTCAAAGATCGCTGCATCTACTTGCTTTCCTTTGATTTCATGCACGATATCAGGAATTTGCATTAAATGTATGATCTCGTGGTTGAAACGAGCTCGGTATGTGCCATCAACGTCGCGTTTTGGGCCATATATCACACGCATGATTCTTCTCTCGAATGTTAAAAGCCATCTTTCGTACTCATCCGTCAAGGTCCAACTCTCACATTCATACATGACAACGGGTCTGATCAACACTCTGTACAGTTTCAGCTTATCAGTATTTGCTAGATATTTTGATTTCAGCAGTGGACGTAGAGGATATACAGCTCGATTGCCAGCGGCATGGCGAACTTTGATATCCTCTCCCACACTATTACCTTGAGTAATGAGAGATCCAAGATACTTGAATCTCATTACTCCTTCAAAAGTGTGGTTACCACTCATCAGTTGCGTCTTGGTCTCTAAAATCAGTTGCGTCTTTGTCTCTAAAACCATAGATCAGATATTTGGTTTTGGACTTTGCTTTTGATCACACAGATATCATCTGCATATGCAAAAAGTTGATTGGATTGACGGAATAAGATATTGTCCTTCTCGAACACCAGTAGTGATTGCAAAAGTTCTCGATAGTCTGTTCTCAATTCTTTAACACAGCATTGCGTAAATTATTTTCGTTCGCCTGAAGCTACTGTTGTTAGAAAATAGTGATTCTACTTTTTATCAATGTTTCGATTGGTGTTAGTTTTGAAAAATTTAGTGTTGAAATTGTTTTAAACTTATCAACTTATTCTGATCCACTAATATCTGATTTGCCATTATGTGAAAAGAACTGCCCCATCTTTCGACAGTTCGCTTCTAAAATGTCAGTAGTCTTACTTCATCTCTACCTTCATAAGCAAAACGAGGTTTCTTTCGACGGATGCAAAGCATTGAGGCAGAAGGAAAGTTGGCGGGAATGTCTAGATCTAAAGCAATTTTTTTTGTCTGAGGTACAAAATCTTGAAACTTTTCATCAGTTCTCAAATAATTTAGTCGAGTCAAACATATTTAAAGGTGACATTAATCAGGCCATTATTGGCCCGACTTTCCTGGTTGTATATAGAGGCTTGAAAAATAAAACGTATATAGGATTTGTCCAGTATCGAAAACATTTATAGGCTGCACTGAACATTTTATTTAATCTGAAAGTACGAAATTAGCGGAATGAGATGCACAAGGAACTAAAAATTCACGAGGTTTCAATTGCCTTATTTGCGCTTGTATTTCAATATTTTTCCCTTTCAAATTCAACCCGTTGTCATATATTTGGGCTCTAAAGTCATTAATAGATAATCTCAAGCTAACTAATCGCTCTAAAACTTAAACTAGAGGCTACCAAGAAATTTTAAACAAAACCTAAAAAAATTCTTCGATAATTTGCCTTCGCATTGGTCTACGATTCTAATGATAAGTGTTAATTGTTCCTTCCTACTCAAATCAGGGGTGTAATCAACAATTCCAACAAAAATTTTCCAACGTCTCAAATTTTCCAACAGCTTCAAGCAATTCATTATTTCTCTCAAATATACTGTACGACCCACCGCCAAATGCTGAAGATTTAAATATTTTTTTTAAGTATATGAATTTTGCTTACATTTTTGTGAGAGTGCCGGTTGTGGCAGTATCAAATAAAATAAGTGAACTACTTCGGAAGCATTCACGTTTTGGGCCCACACCTTAATACAGCGTGAAAAATTACGAATCAGATCTCTTTATTGAATAACTGATTGGTCGGAGGTATTTATTTTTAAAAAATCCATATGCTGCTGGACATGATGTTCTTGGATGTGAACGTCATAAGATACATTCATTTAATAACTAAGTAAACGGCTCATTTCCTCTACATATAAATACACCGGAAAGTGAATTTTAATCATTAAAAAGTTTATTGACTCTTGTTTCAACAAAAAATACTTTCAAATTGTCAGACGACTGCAATTATAAGTGTCAATAATAAGAAGACATCTTAAACCACCTACATACAACATTTCAAGATTTAAATCAGAAACAAATCCAGTGATGTGTAAATTTTAACCCAAAATACAAGTTTAAACGAATCTTAATTTGTAGGTCAAATTCGTCATTAAACTTACAACAAAGTGACAAAAAAAACTAAATTTTAGTAAAATTTTGTAAACTTTCATTGAATAAGGTCAAACATAATTATTTTGAGATCAATGAATCAAGATCATGATCACAACATAAATGATCTAATGATCTACACGCGCAACAAAATCTACGAACGACTATAACGATATTGCAATTTAGGACAAGGATCAATCTAAATCGAATCGATTACAACCGCACTACCGATGATTATTTATTAAGATTGACTTATGTAGCATACAAGTATATGACCTTACCCAGGGTTAGATGACATTCTAAAATCAAAGTGAATTTCAAGTTTATGAAACGTAGTTTGTTAAATATAATTAATATTAATTTAATTATTTAATTATTTAATAATTTATTAGGCAAACTATTGTGAGTATAAATATGGGTGCATACACTTGTATAATTAAAGGTCTGTGACCTTTGCATACAATAAGAGTTTTTTAAATATTTTCATGGTCGCGCGCAACAGGTTACTTAAATTTCTTAGGTTGATCGATGTATGTATCTACAAGTACACGTATTAATACACAAAAGTGAAATGTGCAAAATGCATAAATATAGGAAGTCGAAAATATTGTTTAAATATCGAGTAGTTCGACACTACTTTATTGATGTTTAAGGTCGTGTGCTGTACTAGAGATTTCCATCTGCGATATTTGGTTATATTTACACAAATATTTGCGTGCAAATAGTTGTTAATACCACCCAAAACATTGCTGTCAACACCTCTAAATTCCACTATACCTGTAGGTTAAGAAATGAAATCTTGGCGCCATCGATTTATCTCGGTAGCTCAAATAGGAGTATAACACAAATATTTCAATCAATCAAGCACACGACAACATACCAAATAGAGATTTTCGATAAAATCACAATGTAAGTACATATACAAACGGCTTAATCGTGTTATGATAATTCTTTTTGAAATATAAATGAAGGTCATATAACTTTATACATATATATAGTGTAAGCGGTTTATCATCTTATGATCAAATTACAATTGAAATGAAATATAAATTAATAAATCATATTGTGGCGCCTCTATGATCGGAATTATCTGTATAGCATAATCTTAATTTAGTCTCATAATTTAATAAATTTATTTTCTATATCTGTATCTAATCTCGACGAACGAATAGAAGAAATATGCCAACAGCGTTGTATGGTATTCAAAGAATTTCTATCTCTGTAAATCTGCACGATTTACTTCCGCCATCTATGAATATGATCATGCAAACCATTTTTTTTGCTCATTAGCCATATACCGCGATCATTCCTATATAAATCGATCACTATCTAATCCAGACTGGGTTAACATTTCTTAAAGTGAAAATTATATCGATGTATAAGATCGCGCTCGATCTGTATACAAGACATAAAAAAAACTGGTAGCTTTTTATTTATAAGATTATACGATCCGCGAATAATAATCAAAACAAACTTTCAATTTATATATTGATTTAAAACTGACAATTAATCATAATATATCTTTCAATCACGACAACAAGAGATAAAATCAATTATGTGGCGTTTGTGTTCGAGATTAATCTCAATCCGCTGGCGACGACGATTGTCTTCAAATCAATATCTTATATCGAATAATCTACATATATACAAGAAACAACATTGAGACTTGTATACTGTTCCACATTTGCGGTTTTGTGTTTTTTTTATAAATATATACATGTACATAGTAGAAGTAAACAACGGTTAATTAATGACCTTGAACTCGCGATCACACTTTATATACAAAAGTATTTATTGTAAAAAGTTTCGCGTTATTAAATTAAATTATATGGTGAGTAATATACATGTATGTGAAGTGAATGGGACATAATCAACGAGTTGGATTTTTATGTCTGAGGTTCGGATAGATCCTAGAATTGAAATGATTAATGAGTTGTTTACAATTTTTGTGTTGCGTCGCAGCACAGTGATCCCATTTGAATGTTTTCGTTAAAAATATAAATTTATAACGATTCGATCTTATTACGAAATATGTTTTTATTTTGATTAAAGAAAACAGTTTCAATATTATGAGCATGACCTTTATATTTTCGAAGGGAATTTGAACTTGTGATATCGGATTGACGTCCACTTCTGAAATCAAAATATCTTGCAAATACGGAGAAGCTGAAATTGTGCTGTCATGTAGATCAGGAATTTAATGCGAATTTCTGATATGGTGCATGAAATCAAAGCACAGTGAATACGCTGGCTCGATCACGTACTACTTGCTGATCCGAACCAAACGATATACAACGATCTTTAACGGGATTCGTAGGCGAAGAGGTCGCTCTCGGCGACGATGGCTGGGTCCACGGCGCAGAGAGCGATCAGGCATTTTCTAATTGCTTGCAACAGTATACGAAGTGCTTACTGACACGGTACAGGCCAACAATGGGCTGTGAAAGTAATAAAAAAGATCGGATTTGTACTTTTTCTTATGATCGTTCAAGTGATCGTTGTGTTTAAACTTAGAGATTATCCTTTGAATTTTGTCCGGTTCTGATCTTTATAATTAATACTCCCAATTATATTGGTATAAGTATGCTTTTATCGACCTATTTTCCTGCTTAATACTAACCTAAGTACAATCACAGATGTGTTAATTCATATCACTGACCACTATTAAAAAATAAAATAACCTTTAGAGCTCTGGGGTTTTTGAGTCCGATAGGTCCGATGACCACCTCCAGGTAATTGGCAAGACCTCATTCTTGTGTTAAATCTTCAGATGGCATCATAACTGATCTTTAATAATCACTCTCGAATCGTTGCAGTCTTTAACTCTGGAATTGTTATTGGCAGTAGTATACACTTTGCTTTTCCAAAAATCCATACCATTATACCTCGTGACCTAATCAACCCCCTACTTACTGTCCTCGACTTACGACGGTTCGAAGTTGCGATGGCGAAAAAAGACAATTTTATTGCGATTTCCTTTTCAGTTAAACAGTAATTTGAATCCCTATCACAAGTATTAAGGTACAAAACGATTAGCTAAACCAAATCCAACTAAATCAAACTATTCTGATGCCACTCGAAAATCATATATCCCGGTTCATCCGCCTGTCATTGACCCGTAATATACCATACCATAAACCCTTATTCTAATGAGGGTCCTTTCTCGGTTCCACTCATCTGATCAGGAAATACCACATTTAAATGTTTGTGGTCCACCGGTTGTAGATCCTTCGGTTTCGATCCTCAACTACTACCATTAAAGCTTCTAACAGGCCCAAGATACATATCACCATAGAAAAGTCAGTTTCTGATCTATAATTCTAAATATTAAACTTCTTTGGAAAATTGGACCGTTGTCCAATTCAAGATGAGGGGCTGTTTTGTCCATCTACTGAATAGCATAATCATACTGTATTATTAGGCTCACGCTAAGTTCTATGAAATATTTCTACACTATGTCGATGGCTTTTTACATTTGATCTGATAAGGTTCCCCCATATGTTTCCCTGGTGATTATAACCAGATCATCCACATAACTTTGGACATTACATACGCTGAATCTAGATAAATGCTCGTCAATCATAAGGGAGCATAGTAAAGAAGGTAAAACGTTTCCTTAATGGCATATCTTCACGGACCTAATGGTAACCGACGCATCCCTGATCTAGCTGTGATTTTATTGCATTTGAGCATGAATAGAATCTATCTACTCTACTACTCTACCAATAGAATTCATCGATTATCTCACAGAAACTTTTCTATATATTTCTGTTAGATCCTTTCTCTTAGTTCGTGGTTGTATTTCATGAAGACTGCCTTTTATTGACTCCACTCGTCCTATTGATAGTCTTCTCATTCCTACTATCAAAAAATTTCCTTCGTTTCGCAGGGCAGTTCTTATAGGCTGAGTGGATAGTATTATGCAGCTTAATATATAAACGTGTTCCTCGTCCTTGGGCGATTCCATGCTCCCCCTAATTTAGGACACTTAATTCAGATCCGAGTTAAACCTTATAAAGATTCGTTGATCTGAGAGCTCTGATTTCTTGTAGCTGCTTTATTATGATCTCTAGATTCAATTTGATATGCATGTTTTCAGTCAACAAAAGTGAATGTCTGGGACTTATTTCCTAATGGTATTAACAAAAGTTATTGTACTTCCCCTGTTAGCCACTTCCCTGTATTCAGTAACAAAATTTTGAAAAAGATACTCAGTCCTTGTATTTGCATTAGTGCCGCTCTTACCAGGTGGTGTACATGAAGTATCAAATCCGATGACAGAGCTTCATGCAGCAGATTTTCAGCTGTTTGTCTTCAACAGAGGGCGGCAAATCGTGAACCTCTGGGATATAAGCAGCTGTTAACGATCGCGCACTCCCTTTTCACTTTTGGAATCAGTACCATGACAGCATCTAAAAAACCCTGACCCTGGAGTCTGGGAGGTAAAAATAGTTAATCAACGTGCTCGAGATTTTGGAGTCATTCGACGATTTCGATAATTTTATTAAAAAAAATTAAATACGATCAGTAGTTAAAGAATTATTCAATTACGACGGTCCTTCTGGAACGGTGGCCCGTTGTAGGTTGAGGACTATTAGTACTTCCATTTTTTTTAAACTTCAATTGGCAAACTGAACTATTTGAAAAATATCGCTTGTCGAGCTGTAACGGGAGCTATGTCGTCAACTCCGCTCCTGGCTATGGAGCTTATGCTTTCACTACCACAGTTACAATCTTTCATTTTAGGCACAGCTTGTTCGGCTGCCTTTCGCTTGAGGAATGCTGGGGCGTGGAATGCTTTTGGCACTACTTCAGGTCATAGATCAATTCTTAATGAATTTAAATGAGTTATACCAGACATGGTTCATCGACATGGTTACTGATTGGCTTCTGCCTGTTTTTAATTTCCACAGATCATATGAGGTGGTTTATCCATCCAGGGATATGTGGTTCTCACCAGACTTGCTCAAACAGATATCCGAATCGCTTGTATTCTTCTCAGATGGCTCTGTCTCTGAACAGGGTGATGGCTTTGGTTACTACTGTCCATCGCATGATTTGAGAATATCTGGCAGTTTGGAGTCTTTCTGTACTATTCATCAGTCGGAATTAATTGCGGTTTCTGGTAGGTGATTGTAAAAAATTGCTGAACCAACTTGGTTGTAACAATAACGTAACGGTCATGTGGGTTCCTGCTTATTGTGACATTATTGGCAACGAAGTTGCAGACAATTTGGCTAAAACTGGTTCTCGCTTATTATTCGTAGGCCCTGAACCAGCAGCTCTTATACCTCTTCACATAGTGAAACAAACAATTAAAACCGTTGCCCTATCGAATTTAAAGCTGCATTGGTCAAAACCACCCCTTCTTGCCGCAAGGCGAAATACTTTGTAAGAGGGCTAAATCCGAAGCTGACCAAATACGTTCTTTCATTGAAAAAGGACAATGTGAGAATATTGGTTTCTTTACTTACTAGCCATGGCCGTTTCAAAAGTCATCTTCATCGCATGGGACTTGCCAGTGATGCCGTATGCGATGAATGTCTAGAAAATGTTGATGACAGCCTACACTTCATCAGCAGCTGTCCGGCTTTTGACCGCATTAGATCCCTTGTGTTCAACTCCAGGATTATTCCTGTAAATCAACTGTCGTCTCTGCCCTGGTTCAAACTGCTCCAGTTTGCTAAGGCTGGTTAATAATAATCTTTGGTTAAAATGGTATGGGTCGCTCCATATTTTGTAAAATCCCAATACCTGTCAACTACGGACTGTACAAAGATGCAAAACAAATGTGTTAAGTGGGAATTGGTTTCCACTTTTCATCAAAGCTTTGCCAAAGCAAACCAACGAGTTGCATATTTAAATCCCAGAAACAAGCTCGGGTCGTTAGAAATATATTTCAATAAAGATTCGTATAGTGAATATTTAAATTACACGATTTTGAAATTTTGAATTGACGAATATTCTCCGAATATTATTGTGACCTTACTTTTGGTGACGTATTGTAAATAGAGATTGAAAAGTAATTGAAATTACGAATCATCTAGCTAGTTTACTCATTTAAAGCAATTATTGTAGCTTACCAATATGTGGCACTAATAAATGCAGTCTTTCAAAATATTTTATGGAACAGTAATTTTCTGCTCATTTTTACGAGTATGGACTCGATTTACGTATACCATCTTTACATGAGTTACTTCATACCAGTCTGTAGTAGAAATCTTAGATACTGATCCCTTTTACATTTAGTTCCTATTTACATCTCAGTCTGTATATAAGTCGTATACTGAAAAGAACAACGGCCAATGCAAACTTCCATCAGTCCTTCGGTCCAAGCATGAACGGGGAAACTACACAACATACAAATATTTATGAAACCTTAGCCAATGGTCAAGCTCTCATTAAGATTCATAAAACACTTTGTGTGTACATAAATAGCTTACCGTACTTCATATTCGATCGTTTATCCCGCATGCGGAAAATAAATATCGTATTTCCATTTCTAAAACATCTACTCAATGACACCGCCTTAGAACCATTTGTTTCCGGCAACAAAACGTTCATAAACATATAATTTATTCAAAACTTATATATTCAAATAATATAATAACTCAAACTTTAATCTAACTAAACATGCTTTACAGTTTTTCACCCTGAAAATTTTCCAGTTTCCATTTATCATAATTTACGAGTACATACTACACACGTTCCAACAATCGGGGCATGTTTCGACAATAAAAATTCAATTTTTTACCGTAATAGTAATATCCATTACTAATGAATTGATTAAATATTTTATAAACATTATCAAGGGCATCAAGGATATATAAAAATTAATGATAAGACGTTCTTATTTATATACTTGTATACGTTAAGAAATATGTCATATCGCGTGCCATGTACATAGCATGTGACATGACATAGTTTTGTATTGTGCTTTAATTTAAGTTATACGGGAAAGTTCGCGATTTATATCGAACAAGTAACTAATTTCATCCGTGTTGATGACCTATTGGTGTAATTCTAACCGTTTTTGGAGGTTATAATGAATCTAATTAGCCGTTTAGTATTAATAATTATGATTGGCTCTCGTCCAAATGTAATGCAACGATTTTGGTTAAACGAGATGTATATAAGAGTCTGGGAAAGGTTAAAATGAAATGATGTGGCAAAAATTCGAGGTTTTGTTGTTAATGAAAATATACAACCCTCGATGTTTTATAGAATTTTTTTATCGATAGCGGTTTCCAATAAATCTAAGTCTCTTCTGCTACAAAACCATATCCACATGTACTTAATGCATAATTATTGTTGTAATAATGTATAATGCCTAACGATGATAGATATTAATGGATATTGCCGCTGTTGTTACAAATGTACATAATATATTTGTGTAAAGTAACCGAAAAGTTTCCGTCTATTAATATTGTGCTTTTCTTGTTATGGCAAACAATAATATAATCTTGTGGCATGTGTACATGCTTTTAATGGGTATAGCTTTTATATAAAGAAAATTGTATTTGGTTCATGAATTTTTTTTTTCGTTTTTCACCTTGAATTTTATCAAAGCCCCCTGGATAATAAAGCCAGAATGAATACTCACTTTTTGAAATGAGCTTTATTTAGTGTATCAATAATGTACGTTTTATCATGAAACTCATACGAAACGTACAAATTTCTTTTTAAGTTTTTAGGTATTACAACTTAGAGCTTTAAAATTTTTTTTTCATAAAATGACTAAGAAAGGATGAAATTAGATCTGAATATATTTCATTTTTTTCAAATCAAAATAAATCACGATCAAATTTAATTATAAATTGATCTAATTTTTATAAATTTTGTGCTTTTTATTTCAATATAAACGATATCCTCTAAAATATATTCTCCTCGCTCTAATTCTCTCTTGGTTGTACGACGAAAGTCAAACTCATTACTAAATAAATTTAGAAAAGTAATATTGATGAAAATACACATAATTGAACGCGAAAACTTAAAAAATTAATAATTTATTTATTTAAATGAAATTATGTATTCGAAAAAATTAACTAAAATCGAATTTATAAACATAAATCAGCTTAAAAGAAATTTTCAACATGCAGTTGTCAATAAATAATATTATCAGCTGATCAATGTTTACATTTCAAAATGAACACATAACCTAATCACAATTTCTATTTTGCTACACATTTATTCACAATCACAGCACAACAGTACACTATATTCTGAATCTTGAAATACAGAGAATCATTAAAAAAGGTTTATTTATGCTGTATCAACATAAGAATAATATTTAATTGCATAATTATGCATTAAATACAAAACCAATCTTAATAATGACATATATGTCATAACAATGGGAGAGAGAGAATATTTTTTTATATTGAATGATAGTTCGATGAAATGCCATTACGATCGTTGCTGTTGTATAAAAATTTTGCAAGCCATTCATGTTAAAATCATACATGTGTTCATGTAATCATTAAATCTAGTTAAATGTGTGTATGAGATTTTGTGCATTGGTGTTATTGATTTTATATATGAAAGCAAAACACAAATCACAATACAACTTTACATTTAATGAAATTGATTTGTTTGGTGTAAAGTGCCATTTTGATTTATTCTCTTTGTGAGCATACTTAAAATAAAATATAGTTCTCGTAACCTAACTATGTATCTGTCTCTGTTTACATTTTAAGTTATTAAAATATCATATTTTCATTTAATGAATAAAGGAAAATGGAAAAATAAATCGAAAAATGATCAATTTCAGGATCAAAACTGAAATTTCTGTTTTCAATTGAATATAACCTAAGTTAAATTTGAACTACTTTTCATTCAAATATTTACTATATAGTAAAGCCTTACCTTTCATACATTTTGTATGAAACTGACGTTGATTTTTGTATTTTTTGTTACACTAAATAAAGCTCATTTAGAACATTCCTGCTTCGATTAATTTAGAATGCTTTGATTTTATACAATAAAACTTTTATATATGTGTATGTATTGGAAAATGATACACATCGAAAAGATGAGCAAAGAAAAGTTTTATTATTGTTCGCTGATGTTGTCTCGATATACGAGTGCTATATACAGCTGAAATATGTTACCCTAATATTTGTATACAGATTCGAGTTGTGGATATAAATTACAAACCCAACCCAATTTACTAAAAAACACCTATCACTATCACTTTTTATATTTAAGCACGATTTTGTATCTATATAGGTTTAATTGTCTTATTGTGCATATCGTTTTGTTTTATTTATTAATAATTGTCTCGGTCTAATAATTAAATCATGTGCAGCAGCTAAAGATTAAATATTTTTTCTTAATTCATATATTTAACCTTGCGCCCTGGCAAGCAACGTATATGGAATTTCTATACAGTCTTACAATACTGTTTTTATGTGTCGTATCGGTACAACAATAAACATCTCTTAATAGAATTCCAGACTTTTGTTTGTCTTAAAAATGATGATTAATGGGTTTATCAACAAATCTGATAAAACCAAAGTCACTTCCCAGCACTTTTTCCAATTAGAATTTTTGATTCAGTTTATTTTCGTTAACATTCTTTTCTTTACTTTTCTATTCGATCTCTTAACTCTTCAAAAGCTTTTAACTAAGATAATTGTCTTAAGGCTATTTAACAGGTACTATAGTGACCCAACTATACTATTTTTTTAAAGTAGGTCCTGCATTGGTGATCCGCTAGCGATGCCTGATTGAAAACAGTATATACATCAGTTGGTTTGCTCTTGAGTGTGCATCTTCAGATTTCAGTAGTCTCATATTTATGCACTTAAGATTCAACAGTATGGAAATATAACATAAAGAGTGGACCATTTAAAAGTTTAAATTTAGCAAGGCAATTAAACGGTAATTGTTCCGGTTAGAGATGGAATATTATTTTATTTATATGGCTCGCTGGCTTCGCAGTACTCCTTTCGATCGGACCAATTTTCATGCACTTTTTCGAGTGTATGGGGTTGTTTCTCGGCAATGGCCTCATCACGAATTTTGGCGTTCAAATGCTACATTGTCTCTAGTTTGTCACCACATAACTTAACTTTAATGGCGCCGCACAGAAATTAGTCTAATGGCATTAAATCGTACCTTCTTACCGGCCAATTGACATAACCATTTCGGCTTATTAAACGGACATCAAACGTTTGACGCAATAAATCGATTTTGGCATGAGATGTGTTACCAATTGAACTTTGTCATACCGAGGCGTCATACCGAGATCTTTGTGCAAAATTCGATGCAAAATTCGATGAAAACTGGTGATTGTAACGTCCAACGTCTCTCAGCCATAGCTTCCATATTTTTGGCTGTACGCGTACGATCCCGCTCACGTCTTGGCGCATCAACAATGAAACCAGTTTCATGAAATTTAACAATAATCTTGCGTATACTGGGCACTATTGGTCCTTCCAATTGTCTTTGTTTTGGAAATAAATTTCCAATAAATCCCAAAGTTGCTCAAGCGTAAATCGATTCACTTCGTTCAGTGGAGATAATATACTGAACATTGTGAGAGAAAGAATGACATAAGTATTGCCAGATTCGAAATTAAATGTGGTTCAAATTTAAACCGATAGATGGCCTACACGTATATACAGCGTTTTGAAAATATTGGGAAAAAAATCAAATGTTAAATGTCCACTCTGAAATGTCTTGTTGATGGTTTTACCTGACGAATCTGAAAATGGGAAGATGATATCACTGGTCCTTTTTCGATCGATAGTAAAATAGAACTATATAGTAGGTTGAGTATGGCAATACTATACCTATATGTGGTGCCAAATCTATTCGTCCAATTGATTTAAAAGATGTTTTCTGATAAATAACTTTCGAGTCACAATCAAAAGATGCGTACTTTCCCCGGAGTCTAAAAGCTTTGGTTTCTCGAAAAGCGACTGAAAGAGCCAAATATGTTAGAACTAGGTCGGTATCAGATCGCCTACGAACCTCTAACTTTCGTTCTTCATGACACGGTCCACGAATTTCACCTCTCGCGCCGGAAATTTTAGTCAAAAACCATTAGTTTTGGATTATGTAACGTTACACAAATACTTTGTCGTGTCATGCAGCGAATGCAGGTCTCCGCGTCAGCTTCATGTCAAAGTATTTATGTGGCTTGATGATCACTCTTATTAACGTTAGCAAGCTTGACTATATTATTCTGTTCAAATGTCTTTTCGTACTTAAGAATGTTAATTATATAAAGTATTAACTGTACTGATGTCGAGATTATCATAAAAAATTACTTGGTGACTGAACTGGAGTGTATCCATTTGTTATCCTCTGTAAGATCTGTTTTTGAACTCCAAGAAAAATGACTTGGTGTATATATTGACTCTTATCCCCAAACCGGAGAGTAAGCATTCACATGAGCACCAACCGCAATTTGTGTTGCGACAAGTTATTAACACAAAGTTTGGACTATTAAACGATTAAACTGCATAGGAACGTTCGATCATAGTTTTACCTGGCGAATCGGATAAGAGGAAGATAACACCCAGGTCTCCGTAGCCCACTACGGTTCCAGTTTTGACCAGATCAATAATAACATAGACGTGTGGCCATTTTAAAAAGGCCTTTGGCCTATAACGCTCCAAAAACATTTTATCATCTAATGCAGCCATTTAAGTTCTCCACATGTTAAACCGCAATAAAATGGAATTCTATCGTCGAAATGTGACAATGACAAGTGAGTGTACAGTCAGGTGAGTGAACTGCAGTCGACGAAGTTAATCCAAAGCGAGTAAAGACGCAACAGTCAGCCGTATCTCCAAAAACGAACCACCATCAACAGCGACTATTACAGTGCAGTTTTGGATCGATTGAAGGCTAAAATCGCAAAGAAACGGCCACAAATGCAAAAAGTATTGTTCCACCAAGACAATGCACCATGTCACAGATCGATGAAAACGAGGGCAAAATTGAATGAATTAGGCTTCGAATTGCTTTCCAAAGTATGACCTATACTTCGTTATCTGCATGTCTCGTGGTGATAATTTGATATATTTCAAAAAGCGAGTCGATGGATTGTACCAAACCTTACATCTTTTGTCAACCTCCATTTGAGACCAAGCTGAAAGCGTTTGTGACATTATTAATATTCCTCATGTGTCACAACACAAAATTTTCAACTATATAGACTACAGGGATGAGATATTGATCCCAGCCATGCAGAGATAAAAATAATTCATCTGAAGTTAATTGCACTAATTCAGAGCTTTTTGATCTTATTCGATTGGTATGGCGAAATGAAGTTATGATCGAAGAGTGGAAGATGACCGCGTTATGCTCAGTCATCAAACAGCGTGATCAGAAATTTAATGCAAATTTTTGATATCGCCTATGAAACCAAAGGTCTCGTTCGGCGTGCTAATCCGAAGAATAATACAGCGATCTTTAAGGAGAGAGCGCTTTTCATAAGGCGAAGAAGTTGGTTTCGGTGACGATGACTTAAAGGCGTAGAGAGGGAGATGAGATAGAGAGAGGGAGATTTTGCATCTTCTGAACATTTTGAAGAATTGACTCATGATTGAAACCGAAACCGTGTTTCGATCCACCCACCAGTTTTCAGATCTCGAGAGAATGCTTGTTGTAAAGAAAATAAAGTCCAATGATGAAGTAGTCGCTGAAGCTGAGGCCTATTTCGCCTTATCGTTTCTTATACTTAAGCATGTTAATTATTTACAGGGTGTGTGCTATGATGATGATTGACTCCGCAAAAATCCAAAAAAACTTAACCCTTCTTTGAATTTTCTTATGTCAGAAGCTTCGAATGTATGTGAATTTTTGCATTAATTATTTAACCTTTGGTGCCTGACAATTACAAAAAAAATGATGCACTGTGACTAAAGCTTTCTTCAATGATTTAAAAAAATTATCATGTGCTCTGGTTCAGTACCGGCGATCATCATAAACACTTGGGACTAAACTGGGATGAAAGGTATACATTTATAATCTTCCGTGAGATCTCTTTTAATAGACCAAGAAATCTTTTCAAGAAGCTTTTTAAAGAATTTGATTAAACATCAATCGTGTTAATTATAAAGTGTTTGCACGTTCCTAGTATCGGGTTTTCCAAACGTTTACAAATTATTCAATTTTATTATCAAAATAATCGTTCTCCAATTGCAATTATAGTCGTAATAATCGTCCAAGTGTGCTCGCTATTCGTCGAATTGTTGAAAATTCTGCAAATATGCAATATTGCTGCCGTTCAGGCAAATGTTGCTGAAGACCGCAATTTGTCGATTCCAGGATGTTCTCAAGAATTGGGACTGTCTCAAAACACAACCTGGCTGATTTTGATAAAGTATTTGGGTTTGCATCCGTATAAAATTGTTCTCACTCAAGAACTGAAGCCATTGAACCACCGTAAACGTCGTGAATTTGCTCGTTTTGTCTTGGAACAAGTTGAATCATCTTCTCCGATGAGGTTCACTTTTATCTGAGTGATGCAGTAAATAGATTCTGGTGAGACGAAAATCTACAAATTATTCATAAAAAAACATTACATTCACCTAAATAGACAGTTTGGTGTGGTTTTTGGTCTGATGGAATCTTTGTTCCGTATTTTTTTTTTCGAAATGAAGCTGGTAACACCGTCTCTGTCAATGGAGATCGGTATAGATCGATGATAACCAACTTTGTATGGCTGAGATTGGAAGAAGTTGATCTTGACAATATTTGGTTCCGACAAGAATGGCCTCCAAGAAGTGGTGATTAAACACCATTAGATTATTTCTTGTGGGGTGAAGCCATTAGTCTTAGTAATAAACCTAACTCTCTTGCAGCTTTAGAAGTCAATATTGAACGTGCTAGTCATGACATACGACTTAATTTAATGGAAAAGTGCGAATTCGTTCCTGCAAATAAAGTCGTGGAGGCCATTTGAAAGACGTTTGTTTCTTTAACGATAAGTGTGTTTTTTTTAAAGAAATCATATCACTCTTATTAGAAAACCCGATATAATTATAATTAACTGTCCAAATCAAAAGCTTCTTTCTACAAAAAATTCTCAATTGATTTTGATCTACCCCGTACGATCATTTGTATGGCATGTCAATCAAAAGTGACTTGGTTTATAGATTGACTGTAGACTTATCACGATAATGGAGAGTAAGCATTCACATGAGCATCAATAGTAACTTTTTGTGGCGACAAATATTATCTCTCACAATATATTAACTCTCACAATCTACCGCGATTTAAGCCCTAGATATGTCACAGCACAAGCACACTTCTGGGTGGTTGGCGATATTGATAGAACTGTATATTTTGGTGTAGTTGAACGATTTGTGACGCAGATTTGCATACCGATATAATTGTACATTTCGGTTCAGCTGCAGATTATACTGCGTTGGTTCTGGCATCAACACCAAATAACACGTGTTATCATGTTGCTCTAGATATTTTAATATTTGTAAGATTATGAAAGTGATTTCAGTGCTATAGTATAGACATTCCGTCATAAAATATCTAAACTCCAACACTGTATTGTTGTCGCAAGTGAACAACTCATAATTTCCCCCATTAGATTTCCCAAAAGTTAAAAGTTCAAAAAACAAGATTCAATTGAAAATTATTTTCGTTTTATAATACAGATCTCAACTGCCTAATCACAATATTGAAGGCATAGTAACTATATATGTAAGACAACATGAGCAGTCTAATCTTAAGATAATTGTCTTATATACTCCATTCATTTGAAATTATGTAGGTACAGTCGCTCGAGATAACACTTTTGATCTTATAGTCTTATACATACATTATTTTAATTTATTTTGTATTTAATTCTTTTAAAAATAAATTTAAATTAATTTTGAAGTAAAATCGTTCCTTTGTGAATTCTTAAGCAACAATATAAGATAAAAAAAACTTATCTTATTGTTATGGATTTATTAAATACTCGAGAGAACAATGTGTCTAGAACTAGGTGTGTATGTATATACATATATATACAGTATCTAAAAGCCAAATAGTTTCAGTGTGTTGTTATACTTGGCGTTTAGTTATCGTTAAAAAGTGTCGCGAACGACTTAAAATTACCGTTGCAGCGAATATGACTTGTGAGACAAATATGTCACGTGGTACAAAAATACCTTGTAAAAATGATCGAAAATCATATTTACAAAAAGTGATATTGACAAGGTGGGCAAAAGTGATCGTGATTTGTTCACGCTATATTGTCGGTGAAACGATATGACGCGATCAAATGACGGTGTACATAAGTGTAATTGCATTTAGATTATTCAAGGAAAGTGCAAGTCTCAAAAACAACAACAAAGTATAAATTTTTTCCGGATACATTTTCTAATTAATTAATTTACCGACATACAGTATACTACATACACACAAGCATATGTACATAAATTGAAAATTAATAGCTGCTTAATTAAAATTTATAGATATTTTATAGAATCGAGAGAGTGTGTGTGATACTACAAGGTTTCGATACCGCTTAGTAGTTAACATAATTAATTTATTTATTAATCTAATAATAATAATATTGTTGTCTTTATCTAATTCCAGAATGGGCTCATTTAATTCGGCACCAAAAATTAACAATAGCGACACCCAGGATGATGATACCGACGTACCAAACGGTTTAAATCCGGTCGACCTAGTGCGCCATTGTCAAATGATGCGCGGCGATTATCGTCCCCCGCTACTGATGCGAAAATTTTTAAAACCCTCGAATGGTCTCATATCGAACGATATTACCGATGGTATGCGAGTTTTAAAATTAGATGCCGTGTCGAAGGTGTGCAGCCCACCGATAACATCACCAAAACATTTACGATTTTTACAATGGAACATCCTATCACAAAGTGTGTATATTAATGATTATATATAACCGGGTGTATTTATTAAATCTAAATTTGTATAATTACAGCTCTCGGCCAGCATAACGATGGATTTGTTTGTTGTCCAGACGAGGCGCTCACGTGGGAGTGTCGTAAATATCAAATCGTACAGGAGATTGTACAAAACGATCCGGACATAATTTGTTTGCAAGAGGTGGACCACTTTAAATTTTTACAAAGTATCCTCGGTACCCAAAACTACGAGGGTGTATTCTTTCCGAAGCCCGATTCACCGTGTTTGTATATAAAGGAAAATAATGGCCCAGATGGTTGTGCCATATTCTATAAGAAAACAAAATTCGAAATGATTAACTATGCGACTCGTGTGCTTGAAGTATGGCGCGTACAAAGTAATCAAGTTGCAATTGCCGCTAATCTACGCGTTATAGCAACGGGCAAAGAGCTGACAGTTGGCACAACACATTTAAAAGCTCGTAGCGGTGCCCTACTCTCTAAACTGCGCAACGAACAAGGTAAAGATTTGCTGCAATTTATTAATTCGGTTGCCGAAAATCGGCCAATCATATTGAGCGGCGATTTTAATGCCGAACCAGTCGAGCCTGTATACAGTACAATTATAAATAATAAAACGTTGAAATTGTCGAGCGCCTATTCCGATTTAAGCCTGTCGGAAAAAATGAAAGAAATGAAAATTTTCCAAACGACCGAAACTCTTAAACATTCGGACAGCACCGGTAGTATTGGCAATAAATTGACCGTGGACGATGGTAGTAATAATAAAAAATTGGTTAAAACAATTGCTGATGCGTCGGCGGCGAAGGAGCCATTGTACACAACATGGAAGATACGAGAAGATGGTGAGGTGTGTCACACGCTCGACTATATATTTTACACAAAGGAGAGTATGAAGGTGAATAATTGTCTTATGTTTCCGGACGATACGGATTTGGGCAAGAATCGGGCACCAAGCTTTACATATCCATCGGATCATTTCTCGCTTGTATGTGATTTCGAATTTAATGACGATTAAATTGCAATACAATTGTCTCTATGTTAGTTTAATCTTAAGCAAATTACACAGATCGATATAAGATAGCTCTTCTTAATTAAGGACAAAAACCAGCTAGAAAGTTTAATTGTGATATGAATAAATAATTTTAAAAACTAATACTTAAATTAAAAATATTTTTAATAAAAGTTGATATATGGTTGTGCCATAAATTAATTTTTTTGGAATTAGAGGAATTTCCGACCTCCCATAAAGCCGATAAATATGTGCGCTTGATTGGTACAAATTTTAAAAGTTTTATTGTTTTGTGGCTTTGATGTTTTCGACTTTACATATATAAGAATTAATTAGGATTCGAGTACTAACCTAAATATTTATCATTATAGTATTGTCTTATTATTATTTATAATTTTAAATGTTTTAAATTAAAATGTTTAAATTAGTTTTTAAATAAAAACACAATATTCAATTAATGTACATATTAAAATATTAAATTACTACTATTTTATGATTTATAAAAGGTGATATTTATTAAACAATAAATTATAAATTAAACAATTAATTATAAAATAAATAAAAGTCAAACCGAATACTGAATTTTTTTTTACTCTACACTTGGGTGCAAAAATATCGCACATTGCTCAATTTTTCACAAAATTCCAAAAATATCATTTTTTAAATGCAGATTCAAAGTCTATTTCAATACCTATCCAGTGGTACCCTATTTCTATTTAAACGTGCCACCAAACAGATTTTTGGGGGTAAGCATCTGAGGTACACGTTTTTGTCAATTTGTTAGCATGAGAGGTAAAAATATTGAAACATCTAAAAAAAGAAAAAAAATAGTTTGATTAATAAGAAGTATGCTGCCACTGGCCTGAATAACAGCTTCCATTCGATGCTGCATTGGTTTCACCAAAGTTTTCACAAAATCTTGAGGTATAGCCAACAATTCCTGTACGATCACCTGTGCAGCTTGTGGAGACTCGTTTGAGCAACATCTCTGGCTCGAACCATACTTTTCAACTCGTCCCACAAATCTTCGATAGGATTGAGGTCCGGGCTTCGAGCTACCACTCCATAACAGGCACATCCACTTCTTGAAGGTACTGGTATACTAAGCCAGCCGTATATGCGTTGTCGTATTATTCTGCATGAACAGACAATTTTTCGAGTACTTGGTACCATTGAGAAGTTATTCCTCTTGGTTGACAGCCAGTATTGGTGATGAATACAAGTCGCTGTCATCGTCCTCTGTATAGTATTCCGCGCCCATCGGTGCCATATAAAAACATCCTGCACTCTCCAGAGAACAGGACTCTTCTCCATTCTTGTTATGTCTAATTCAAATGCTCTCGAGCGAACTCACCACAGGCTTCTCAGGGTTTGCTGGTCTGTGTGCAGTCAGATTAACCTCTGCAACATTGCACTCTTCTATTTCATTCCAGGTCAAGTCTACTCCTTCAGAGTTAAACGGTTAATGGCTGGAAGTTGTCACTACGCTTAATTCCGATTGGAGTACAATATTTGAGTGGGGAGTAAAAAATCAGGTCAAATTTAACGAGAAAAAAAACACAATATGATGTTCTCACGTAAAAGAAGTCACAACGAATACCCTTTTGTGGTAAAAGGTCACATTTTCGTGGGTTGTGACTCAATTCGTCGGCTTGGTGTTCAGATTAGCTACAATTTAAATTAAAATTAAATTGGAATGAACAAATTGGCCAAATTAGCTTCACGTAAACTCGGGTTCTTCAGATATACATATAACCTGTATTAGACTGTGTATAGAATATTGCTGTCAGGTTTGGGGTAGAGGATATGGCATTGGTCTTCAGTTGAAGGATAGAGGAATTCGTTGGCTGGTTTTCAGTTTCCGTTGAAATATAAAATAAATAAGTTATATCAACCTTTACTTGAAGGATCGCACGTTGGGTGCAGGAGCTCCGACAGTTACAAGATGCTAGGACAGTGTAAAAGTTCGATCTATACTGACTGATTTCGACTTCACAAACTTGTAGGACCCGCTGTCCCAGTCATCACGCTGTGCTGTCGGCCAGATCTGTCTGGCCAGAGCTGTCGCCGTCTAAAGCCACCTGATATCTCTACCACACTCGACAAACGAAGAATCGGCTGAAATTTAGTTGTAGAGTCACTTCACCTTGGTGCTGTCATGCACAAATTAGAACAACAACTTGTGCGACTGCTTCTGTTGTGGGGTAAACTGTATTGATCTTTTGGATTGTTGGTTCCATTGTATTGACCCAAGTATAGTGTATAGCGCCCAAGTATAGGTTTCTACAATGATACTCAATTAGAGACAGATCAGAGAGGTAAGTCAGTATGAAAGCAGCTATATTTGTCGAGCAGTGTCATCCCTTCTTTCCTATGACGGAAAGCTTTTGGACCAAAATATAACTTATTAAAACTGACATGGAAAATAGAGGCTCTATTGTGAAGTATATTCGACCCGATCGAAAAATATAAATTCTTAAAATTGCAAAATCATTTTGCTTAATGTATGAAACATCAAAATACAATCAATCGATTAGAAAGCCGTAAACATCCGATTCGAATTTATTTCATATATAGACCCCCAGTAAATTCCTTAGTAACTCGCAGGGCAGGAAAAATTTGGAGAAAAAATCTGAATATATCAATAGCCAGTCCATGCACAGTGTTTTATGTTCCAGGTATATGAATATTTCACGTTAAACTATTTTATCTATTGGCTCTATCAAATACGATTCTCCAAAACCACGCGAACGTATACTTTAACAACTTATCTGCGTAAACCCTGATTGGCATCAGTCATAATAACCACTTTAGGAGTACGGCTTGAAATTTCTTATTTCTTCCCATTTTTAGCGGTAGTGTAGGTCCGCTTCCAGAAAATTTAGTACGTTTTCGAGCGAGACTGCAGTTGGTACCGTCTTTCTCTTCAACTATGGGTTGCGCTTCTTTTGGGAGTTATTCTAGTTAGTGGTATAAAACTTCAGATACACAGATATTTCCATTCCCTTGCACCTCTGCATTCACCAGATTTATCTTGATTTTTTGAAAGTCATCTCCAATGACCTCTATTTTTCCCTTTTTATAGTAGGCCAGATTTATCAGCACAATAGTTTAAAGTACGAGTAGAAGTGAAGTTTTCTAAATCCCATTAAGTGGAAATTTCTTTAAATAATATTTATATTACTGGCTGTTTTGGAGATACCAGTGTTCTAGATCAAATCTGTACTAATTTTTTATTAAATACCTAATTGTTTGAGCAAGTGCCATTCAGCGTTATCTGGAAGACAAAAACTGGGAAACAATTAAGCCAACATACAACAAAAAAGATTGATGCAATGTGGTAGAGTTTAGCTGAATGTCCGAGTACTCATCGATGCCATGCATAAGAATGGAGTATGTCTCCACCATGTTCGTTAAAAATTCTCAAAACCGATTTGTTTTGTTATTCGTATGCAGGAAAACGACAATCAATGGTGACCAAGCTGGAGTACTTTATTTACAAAGCTAGACGACCATCATTTTTGAGTAAAAATAATTATGAGCAACCTCACGATGTTACCACAACACACAAAGCTCATCCTGCGGTTGCAAATTTTGCGAGAAATGTTTCTTGGTTAATGTCAAAAAGGGGTCATATCAAATTGTTCCTATGATCTCATGATTTGATCCGGGCTTGGTTTCTTTCTATGGTAGAATTTTAAAATCAATAAATCAATTCGATTATATTCGAGTCACAATTGCCGAAATAATACCAGAAATCAATGTTTCGACATTGATAGCAAAAGCAGACTGTTCTAGTTTTTAATAGATGGCAGAAGTGATAGATTCCACGATTAATAGATGGCAGTAATAGTAAAGGTCTTTAAATACTTAACCGTTTTGTATGTTTATTATTTGTATAAACGTGATAAAGGAGTAATTATAAATAATGTTTTGACATCAATGCTTTTACTTATAGTTACTCCTTTATCACGTTTATACAAATACTAAACATACAAAACGGTTATATATTTAAAGACCTTTACTATTACTGCCATCTATTAATCGTGAAATTGAACACTTTTGCCATCTATTATACACTAGAAGATTGTTTTTGCTTTTTGGAGCTAGGTGGCAGCAAAAATCATAGAAAAGAAATTTACAAATTTAATATTTGATGGTGAAAATAGAAACTATGTAAATAGAAAAAGAAATGATGTAAATACAAGAACACGCTCCAAAAGCCAGAACAATAATTAGTGTTCTTAGGAACCAAATAATCCAAACACTATATTTGCAAAAACAATTTATATTATGAAAAATTCAAAAAACTTAACTAAAATCTTGAGCTGCCTGGCATAGCCTAGCTAACAATCCAGACATTTGGAGCAATGAATTTAATCCGTCAACAATTAACATATGAGTTTCACCAATTTCCCGAATAAATAGTAATTTCAACTTCTCGTCCATCTTCAGTTTCTTGCAAACTCGAAATATATTCCCGATTATATCTTCGGCGGCATATCCCAATTTCCACAGCTTGGCCATAATTTTATACGCTTTGTGAATATCGGATGAAACACAATGTTGCAGCATGTCTTGTACGAGCATTGGATGTGGCTCGTCGCATACTTTAAAAACATTTTTCTCGTTTATGATGGAGAATCCGTTGGCAGTTGACTGCAGATTGTTAAGTGCTTGCCTCATATCACCTTGGGCTGTGAATACAATAGCCTCAAGACCACTTTCATCGTATGTTAAATTCTCGGAGTTACAAATTTCGATCAATTTCGCAAGTATTTGACTATCCGACAGCTTCGAAAATCGCAACATTGCGCATCGAGATTGTATCGGTTCGATAATTTTCTCGCTTGTATTACACGCCAATGCAAATCGTGTCGTATTACTGTAGATTTCCATTGTGCGACGCAATGCTTGTTGTGCACCCTCGGTCATACTGTCCGCCTCATCTAAAATAATAATCTTATGTCGGCCTTTCGGCAGAGTAACCTTTTGCTGAGCAAACATTTTGATTTTATTTCGCACCACGTCAATACCACGTTCATTGGAGGCGTTTAATTCGAGTACGGCCTCTCTAAAATGTTCACCGAGTAGAATTCGGGCTAAGCACAGGATTGTTGTCGTTTTGCCCACGCCTGGTGGACCGGCAATTATTATGTTCGGAGAATTGCCTTGTGTGGCAAATACTGATAGACGACTGACTGTGTCCTCGTTACCGACAATTTCCTCAAACTTTTGTGGCCGGAATTTCTCAATCCTAGATGTTAAAATATTACATTTTATTCAAAACAACGTCAAAATACGTGCAGACATTTTCTTACCAGGGAAGGTTGCTACGTTTAGTGACTTCTTTAGTCGCACTAGTTGATGGTTGATTATTACTATCTGACGTCATTTTTATTATCGATTTTGATCTATGCTGTATTGAAACTCATTAAATCGAATATTTATTAAAATTAAATTGTTTAGGACGAAACACTAAGACCACTGTTTATATCGAAATTGCGCTCAAAACTGACATTTGTATTCGTTTCGCTCAACAGCGCGAAGCGAACCTGGTGGTGAGCATACATAAACATATCAATATGGTAAAGGTACTTCACACGCCGCATTTAGGTTGTAATAAATTCAAATTGTTAATTTTTACCAGAATATGTTCATCACCGACCAAATGGCACAGTGGATAGAAGTGGAAGAATTCGAAAGGGAGTTTTCACTATCTGATTACGATTGTTGGTTCCAATGAACACATCTATGCCCGCGGCTGTTGCAGTGCAGAATTCATAGGCCAACCCATTTTCCATGGCAGTACTATAGACTTATAGGATGGCATGAAGCGATGCAATCGTTAACCGTAGATAGATTAATTATTATAATTTAAATATAAACATAAACGAAGTATTCCGTTTTATATACTTCATATAACTGTCAAAATTTAGCAACGATTTTGAGAGGATGCAGTCTACTTCCTCCAACAATGACGTAGTTCCCATCAAAACGTTGAGGTAAGATTTATAAATCCAACCGATTTCTGTAATTAATACAACTTTGTGTTTTCAGTACATTTCAGGCGTTTATTTTGATCTTTAAAGCTAGATTTGCCATGGGGTTGATTTTCATACCCTACTATTATGCCCGAATTGGACTCGTTCCCGGTTCAATATTATCAATTTGTATTGAATTATATACGTACTACTCGATACAAAACCAAGTGAGGGTCAAGCAAGAGATTTGCGATAAGCTTGGCTATAAATTTATGTCATACAGATACGCTATGGAGATAGTAACGATGCCCAAATCGCTTGTTCGGAGTATATGGTTTGTACTGAGCTAATACAGTTCAGCCGGTCTCGAACCACAAATAATTTTTTATATTTTCAGGATCAGCTACGAAATACTGTTGGTTATACAAAATGTTATGTTGTGCTCCTCGTTTACGTTTTTAATCTCGGTTATTGCCTCACTGTTCGTGAATGGCACTGACGTATTCTATCGGTTGTTTGTCCTAATTTTAATCCTTCCCGCAATGATTTTTTACCAAATACGTACTTACCGTACTCTATCATATGTTGTGATGGTTGCAACTCTGCTATCGATAATTTCTATTGGTATCGTACTGTTCGATATACTTGCTGTGGGATGTCCAAAAACAAGCTTGGCAGATGTACAATCATCACTTTTCCGTCAATACGAAGAAATTCCATTATTTATGGCATCTGTAATATTTATAGTTAGCCCCATTTCAGTAGTGGAAGCAGTCCAAACATTTATGGAAAATCCTAAACGACTTCGGGGTAGGGGTGGAATTTTATCCATAACAATTAGCCTTAATTTGATTATATTGATTGTGATTGGAATATTAGGTGCCATTGTATTTCGCGAAAAGATCCTATTTAATTTACTCGAGCATTATTTAGTGGAAGATGTGGTGAGCACTCGCTTAATCTTACTCTTCTTCTTCATATCAATTTTTATAACAACAGCAATTCATTTTAATGTTGTATTCGGGATAATTTGGCAACATTTCTTTGAAGGAGTATTTTCTATAAACCAAGAACTCGAATCGGAAGCTGCGGTGCGGGCTATATTGATATTGGTTACGTGTAAGTATTTGATTTGCAAATTACTGACTACATGCTAAGTAATTATTTTATTCTACAGATGTTTTGACAGTATGTTGGAGTCATTTGGATATATTCGTCCCAATGGTAGGAGCATTTTGTACCATACCATTAACGTTCGTTTATCCGTTCATATTGGAGTTCATGATTGTTTGGCCAGAACGGGCTAACCATTCAAATTGGCTGATATCAAAAATAATTGTATGTGCCACATTTGGCTTCAGTGTAAGTATAGCTTCGATAGTCTTCACAATCCTGCATTGTTACAATAGATTCACAGAAAAAAAATAAAACACAAAATTCAACCATATGTGTACATTACATATTAATTTATTTTCTACGAGCCACTCTATACCTCAGCAGTACATAAAATAATATAAAGAGAACTACAATCCAAATGGCGAGTCCCCCAATATCATACCAGTATCTATCTCCGCCCATAGAAATTGCGTCCAAATATTGATTTGGCCATTTGAAATAACAAAATGCATCGGAACATATAAGTTTCGGCCGATTAAATCCATAAATCGATTGCATAGAGCCTTCGAACGCGTGTCGAAAATACGATATATAAATGGCGGGCGTCAAATACAGTGGCAGCTCGTTCGGTTTGATAAACATACCGGAAAATATCATCATTGGTATGCTGACTACAAGTATTGTATACATTCGTAACGTACTATTCTGAATGGCTGTAACAATCACCAAAGAGATTCCTAGTGACACGATCGTAGTCATTATAAACACAATCCAAAGGTATATAAAGTTAGCCGCGGGTTGATTGGTCATGATACAGGAAATCACTAAAAATACACTTGCTCCAATGATGTGTTGACTTAGTTCGGTTAAAATTTTTACTGTGAAGTACACGTTTATTGAATAGTGACGCTGCCTATTCTCTTCAAGGAATACTGTAATATCAGCTGGAAATGATATAATGTTTGGAAAGATGTTGACAAAAAACACAAACATCACCATAAAAAATAGCATTGCAGTGTTGGTGTAAATCTTTCCTGCCTCGTTGCCAAAATCATAAAATACAATTCCGACAAGTAAACCGATTAAAATGTTCGTTATTAAACGAAGTTGTACGTACATAAAATCACGTCTCATGCACAACATAGTACGTTGCATCAAAATGGTGAATTGAGACCAACATCCGATCGGGTAGCACCACTTTTGGTGGGTACCAATAGAATCGGTCTTTGCTATGCTTATATGTTTGTTAGTATTTGTCTCATCACTCAGCATCACCTGTTGGCACGTCCCATTCGTTCCACAATGTGATGCAACGTCTAAAACTATATAATATATATCGTTAAGCAATTCCAGCATCGTCTTAGATTTAATATATAGTCAATATATAATTACTAAATTCTGCATGTCCCATAAATGGTGGTCGAACAAATCCAACTTTCGAAAAGACGTCAAATATTTTCTCATACGAGCCACAGTATAAACATTGTCCATCAGCGAGCACCATCAAATCATCGAAACGTTGTAAAATTTGAGTTGTCGGGTGGTCAAACGCGCAAATAATGGTTCGACCATGTCCAGCCAGAAACCTTAGATATTGCAGTACCAACAATAGCGCTTTATCCTCAAAATCGTGCACTCTCAAATCAAAATATAAAACAGATGAGTTTGTTACTAGACCAATGGCGAGTGCAAGCACATTGCGTTCCGATCCATTTAAATGCGATATCGACAAATTTCGATACGCTGCTAAATTTAACTCGTCAATTATATTATTGACTAATTTCAATTTGGAAACCGTCGACATATTTTGACCGAGTTTAAAATCAGCGGCATATTTTAATGTTTCAAACGTGGTCAAATTATCGAGGAGTGGGAAGTCGTGTGTAATGAAGCTCGATGTTTTTCGTATCGCATTGGTATCTGATATGCGTTCATTTAATTTGATATTTGATGCCGAATGATTTGATTTGAGACCAGCTAGTAAATTGAGTAATGTCGTTTTGCCACTCCTACTAGTTCCAATGAGTGCGGTTAAACGGCCGGAATAAAACGTACCGCATATATTTTTTAGAATATATTGACGATCGGTTGCATCTGTAATTTATAAAAGATTGTTTGTGTTTGAGGAATGTTAATCTAAATAATACGTTGTGGAATGTTTACTCAGGTGCGCCAGGTAGTTGCAATGTTTAATTATGTAACTTGTCTAACAAGTTATTAATATAATTTTCTTATACGTAATTCTAATTAAAATAATTATCTAATCAATAACTCGTATATATAAAAGAATAATTTATGTTAATGTAATCTAATTTCGTTGCGGAATCTAAGTTCTACGTTCGTATAACATTGTTTGCACGAGCATGGCATAATCATATGCCTTAAACAGCGTAACCGGTCTTAACCACATTTCAATTGAAACCTTTCGAATGATTTAATACGCATTGGTACACATTGAGAGCCCCACACATCTTTATGTCATCCAGGGCAAGATAAGTATTTGGTGAACGGTAAGAACCGAATTCAAAACCGTTTAATGAGCGGTTTAATGAGACACCGTCCTAAATATAATCTACACCTTAATTAAAAAGTTACACTTATGAATAATGTTAGATAATCGGCGACTTTAATGCTTGAGCTAGATCAACCCAAAGAATTCGATCAATGTAAAGAAAAACTTACGATGTGGTCTCTAGAGTATTAATGAATATATTTATATATATATATATATATATATATATATATATATATATATATATATATATATATATATATATATATATATATATATATATATATATATATATATATATATATATATATATATATATATATATATATATATATATATATATTTATATATAATATATACGTAAAATAACATGCTGTGTCAACGTTTAGAACTAAACAGTTTTTCCAATATTTCTTAAGTTGATGATTCTCATGATGTCCTACCCAACATACTATAGCAATTGCGCAGGAAATAGATACGACTTAAACCAATGATCATTAGATTACTGACTTCCAATGATCATTAGATTACGATGTTCATCGTCTGACTGAAAAGATAGAACAAGTATTTGAAGAGAAGAAATATTGTGCTGCCGTATTTGTAGATGTATCACAGGCTTTCGATAGAGAGTGAGATGAGAGTTTTATCTACAATTCAACAAAGTTACTGTCAATTGCTCGAGTCGTATATCACCAAACGAAAATTTAGAGTATCTCATGAAGAAACATACTCCAACTTTTACCCAGCCATAGCAGGGATGCCCCAGGGTAGCTTATTAGGGCTCCAGGGATTGGAAATACGGCTTAACGCGCAAAAATTAGTACATGTTACATACACGTTACGGCAGAAAAATAGCAATCCCCATATATTTCTCAACGGGTTACAAATTCTCCTTGCTGAATCTGCTAAATATCTCGAATTGCATCTTGATTCAAGATTGAACTGGAAATACCACGTTAGACAAAAAGCAGAGCAAAATAAACTAAACTGGCTAATAGGAAGGCATTCTAAGCTAAGCCTTTTGCTGTAAACGCCTGATCTAAGAATCGATAACTAAACCAATTTTGACGTATGGCATCCAACTCTGGGGCTGTACTAAACAATCAAATCGTTTAATTTCAACGCTGCCAAAACAAATTTCTACGTGCAATAACGAATGCTTACTATGCTACGTAACCAATGAGGAATTTCACAACGACCTTAATGTTAAATGTTTTCAATTTCACTTGAAGTATAAAATGCACATGTTTAAGGCAGCTATCAACCTTTACTTGAAGGATCGCGCGTTGGGTGAAGGAGCTCTGACAGTTACAAGGAGCTAGGAATGTCTAAAAGTCCGCCCTGCACCCATTTAAAACAAAACATAAAAAAAAAATGGATTGATGGTTTAAGTTTCTACAGATCTTTAAAATCCAAGTTAGCGATTCAAGATAGCGAATATCATAACTGGTTCTCATATATGTTTCTTTCAGACGTCAGATTCTGGTTGATTCCTTAAAACCACCAGTTTAACGCATTGTTGTTCTACATTCTCATACACGTTCGTTTTACGTTTATCTGTATGTGCAAACAACCTAGTTTCAAGTGTCATTATGCTTAATGACATAAAAGTGAGCCGCTAAATATTTGGCTGAGCTTTACCAAGCCCGATTATAAAGCAACAAGACAAAGTTAATATGAGGTAGAAGCGTTACTGAGATTTTGACTGATGCAGGTTTTGTTTTGACAACATCTTTGATCGAAAATGTGTAGCATTACGATCCGTGGTTAGATTTATGTCTAGGCCAACAGGTACTGGATAAGTTTCTAAATTTCTATTTGTAGAGGTTTAATATACAACGAGGATGCTAGTTTTGTATTTAAGAGTTGAAGTGTTAAACTCATGGGTCCTATTTTTTTCTAAGGCTCGATTGGTCCATTGTGACTTCCCTTCCCAGACGTACATTCTCAGTCCCGAAATCTATTTGTTCTTCCAATGAAGTACAAGATATCTGGAATCCTCAAGGTCGTCAGTTGATCCTAAAATAGGAATTTCGATCAAAAGCTGTGCATTGTATGGAAAGAGTATGAAGAACAGAAGTACAAGAAATGTTTTTTCTTCTCCTCTCCGCCGCTGTTCGCAGTTTGCGATGTTCCAAATTTTCATTCGTAACATATGATTATTAAGAAAGCAATGTCCCGTGAGAATGCCCAGTAAGATTCTTAAAGTGCATACATATATCACAGTTTAAGAAGGACCTTTGCTGATTTATTGATCCAAAGATGGTTTTTTATAGTCGACAAAAGGTAAGGCTATCTCATCTCTTTTGCCACAGATCACCAAAGTGATAGTCAATTTTTCATTTAAGAGATAATGACGTTACTTCTTAAGCGGGCTCAGGTCCTACAAAGCCGCACCCAAGCAGGGCCAATTTTTCAGCCAATATATTTCCTTTGATATTTATGTGGTATACAGTGAAGTCTAAATTTATTCAGACTGGCTAGTCAACATAAGGAACTTATCGGCTCCAAAACAAGTTTCGATGAAACAGTATTGGAACCAACCACCGTTAGAGCAGCCTGGCAGATACGACGATCTATGCTATTCATCTCTTTTGCAATGATTGCTTTGCAATTCAAATTTGCAATAATTTTCGCCTGAAAGACAGAAGCTGCTCAGGATTTTGTATGTATAAATCGTGACCAGCTAGATTACAGCATACTGATCAGCAATAAAGATCATAATATCGTAACCAGACGGGTATAATGCGCTACCATAGTCCCATGTGTGATTTCCGGTTATAGTTACCCAAAATAACTTAAGAAGTGCTTCGTCATCATAGTGTCCGAGGGCATGTGGGAAGTTGCCAGTGCCTAGAAGGGCTAGGAGGATTGGCTAGGCGATTGTCTCGTCTTGTAGGCCAGCTGCTGTTTATGCAGGATACCTTCTGATCCAAAGATCAAGCGGTAGAAGAGCCACAAATATCTCAAGCACTGCAGTAGGAGTGGTGTAGCTCCTATACAATACCCATGCTATACAATAAACATGCTAGTGTATAGTACTGACAACCGATAATGGGTCCCATTATCGGGAGTTGGTACTATACACTAGTAACGGAGTATAATGGATTAAATATATCGATTAAAATAATAATTATTAATAATGAAACAATTTAATTAATTAATATTTTAAGATTATTTAATTATTAGAAATAAATAAGCGGCTTTCATAACTCACCTTTTCTAGAAAAGTTTCTTAAAGATATATTTTGAAATCTAACGTTGATCGGGTTACGAACGGTACTAATATTGAGGGCAGTTACACTTTCCTCAGTATCATTCAATTCCATGACTACCTCCATCCTATTACTTCGAGCACCTATTATAGAAAATTAATAATTATTGACAAAGTTATTCTGAGAATAAAATTAGGCTTTAAGTATTTTTAAGTGAATGAACGAACAACCGGAATAACTATTGCGCCAGGTCATTATATTACAAGCATGTGAAGGTAAAATGTGTTGAACTTGATTCCGAATCAACTTTACTGGATTTTCTAGGATGTAAACAATGTGACAAAAATGGCAAAGCTCGAGTAAAATACTAACGGTCTTTACATGTTAAGTATATTTTGTAGAAATTCTAAGAATAGCTTCAATGGACAGCATGACTAGAATGAACTTCTCTTTAAAGAACACATTGGATGGACCGATGCATATGTTGCATTGAATAATCGAATAAGCAAAATTGGATGTATGATACCGCACGTTAAAAGCAAGGCTCGAAAGTGTTGGGAATGCTTAGCTCACAAACCAGATTATAAAAAATAAAAGAACAGAATAATTTAACTAGACAGAACTCAAATTAAATTTCACAAGTTATTAAAATAAACTTTTGACTAAATATAATTTTTGTAGGGTTATCAAACTACAATTGGGGGTCACAATTTACATTCGGAATACACTTTAACGTGATACGGTCTGAATACATATTTTTATACCAGTCAACTGACACCAGTTAGCATATATTAACCAAAGTGAACTTATTTCATATTTTTAACATTATTTTTAATATTAAATTTAAAATTAAACATGTATAATAATTATTTTTGTTATTAATAAATAAACTATGTAAATATTTTTTGTCATGTTAGCTACACAACACTTTGCCACAGATAATAATCATACGTACAATTGTTAATTTATTGTAACACTAAGATCAATATGTAATTTGAGATCAGGGTAATCAGTTAATGTTGAACAACTTGAAACAACTGAATTAGTTTTAAGAAACTGAAATGTCTTAAATGATTGAGAAGTTGACATTGAGAACGGTATGCATTTTGCTGTTCAGTAAAACTAACATGCAGCTTCGTTCGTTTTATGAGATTGTAAATGATATTTTTGCTGCTCGTATTGATATTTATTATAGATCAGCAAATAAAATTTGTTAAATTATTATTTAGACAAGAAATTCTATGGCGTAATGAGTCGGATTTTGATTATACGAGCGGTGATGTGGAAGAATACTCCTCTATGAAGAAAACAGTTATGCTGAAGTGTACAATTTATCTATATTGCTACTATAGGGTGGCATGGAGTAATTTAATGGATATAGGAACTTCCCAAATGGAATCGATAGTCGTATGTCGAGAGTTCTACGACTCCAAAACAGATAGCATAGTAGACAAATTAACAAAAAATTCTAAGTGGGGATTTCAATATTTTTACTGAATAATAAAAAAATTACCCATTTACAATCTTAATTACACTTTAACATTTATAACACGCGTTTATAATTATAGATTAGAAAATCATAGGGTAGTTGAAAAGGCTAAGAACTCCATTCTCTTTTACTTTGGTAAACTATGTCTTGATTTATACTTTGTAAAGTGATTTTCTTGTAAAACAGTGGTTAATAACAAGCATGTCAACATAATAAACAAGGGCTCTGGGTAAAACACCAATAGTTGAATATATTTTAATCATGATTTATTTTAAATGTGTCTTATCAGGTCATGCTACATATACCAAATGTTCAAAAATGTACGAGAAGTCTATCACAAAATATTATACTTTACTGGGAGTGTTATGTGGCAGTGTAGTATAAAAAATTATATTACAGGTTGGACAAGTTTAATAGTTTGTATCAGAAAGTCAGAAATTTTTTTTGAAAGATGCAGGCATTTATGTATTTTTTCAATGCCAGAGGTAGATTTTTATTCCGGAAAATTAGTGCCATTATTCCAAATATTAACTGTGTAATAGTTAAATAATCAATGGCTTAGAGGCCGTAAACGGCCTTTACCTTGTCTCAACTGAGACCTTACGAACCAGTTTTTTATCGATTGGTTTTTTAACATTGTTGGTGGCAGCCCAACGAATGTTTTTACACACAAACGCGTTTTTATGTCATCCGGTTGCATGTTAATTTTTGGTGAACGACGGGAATCGAATTCGAGACCGCGGCGTGATGAGAAACTCTCTTAACCATTAAGCTTCAACCGGTGATGTAATTTGTTATTGTCGTGAATTCATTTGGAGTTTAAACAGATAACATTTTTCGTCTATAAACCTGTTAAAGCAATAAATGGCTTCTGTCACATCTGATTAGTTCTTAGATGGTTTAAAGCTCTTATTAAAACATTGCAATAATATAAATGTTGAGTTGTAAAATTTTGATGGACTAATGCGTGTCAAAATGATTCAGTTTGATACCTTCTCAATATAATCAGTATCTGAACCAACCCTCAATGAATAATACACGTTGCCGTTCAAGAAAATTTGTGTAGGAATGACGATAGAATTGTAAACGAATTTAACATTTTCTTTATAAATGTCTCACCACACCATATACCATTGTAATGAAGTCCAAGATATGTGGTATCCTCAAGGTCGTCATTTGATCCTCAAATAGGAATTGTGTGCCGAAACAGTGTAGTCTGTGGGAAGAGTATGAAGAACAGGAGCATAAAACGTGCTCAACAGTTTCTTCTTCTCCGTCCCCACACCGTTCGAATTATCATTCGATAAATATGATTATTTAGGAAGCAGTGGCCCGTGAGAATGTCCACTAAGATGCTTAAAGTGCGTCTATCATAATTTAAGAAGGACTGGGATCTTTGCTGGTTTACTGATACAAAGAAGATTTTGGATTGACGACAACAGATGAGATTATCCCATCTCTTTTGATGCAGATCTCCAAAATTATAGTCAATTTCTTGTTTAAGAGATAATGACGTAACTCTTAGAGCAGGCTCAGGCCCCACAAAAGTGAATGCCGGCCCCCTCCCTCCATATTTGACAGTGCGCAGAAGGGCCAAATGTCTTTGCCTTGTAGGCGAGCACACCTTCTAATCAAGCAACAGCAGACCCACAGCCATCTCAAGAGTTGCAGTAGGAGTGGTGTGCATAGCTCCTACTATAACAAGAGAAACAAGTCTTTGAAGGCGGTTTAGAGGTTTCCCTTCAATCCCGCGCATTATTCTAGGTAACAGAGCAAATGCGGCAAATGAGACTTCGAGTCTGATGACTGAAACGTATAGGCAGTACACGCGTCTGGGTTTCAGGCCCCATTACGTAATTGAGTTTTGATAAAATCATCAATTATTACTTGAGTATAATACTTACTTGAGTTTTGAAAAAATCAGAAACTATTTTCGAGGCGGTTGAAGTTTTAACCTTCTTATTCAGTTAAAATCTAAAGTGTTGTGTCTAATATATAAGACTAATATGTAATTGTACTGAAATATTTTATTTTCTGTTAGGGAAAATTTCGGACCAGTTGGATTTTATGGTTCTAATTAATTCGTCCTTATTCTCTCACTGTGGTTCCTGCTTCGTAGACTTTTCATGAAAGCCATCCCCAAACAATTTCCAGTTAAAGTTGGGTGAATAAGTTGGCAAAGTCAATAGTACTGCATTTTGCTCCTGAATCCACACTGTGAGTATCCTAGCAGAATGACCCTATTCATTGTCTTGTTGGAGTTCTAACACTGTTTATTAAACAGTTCGGTAAATTTCGAAAAATTTTATTCAAAAACTGTTATAGATGATTTTACTGTCATTTTAGCTTTACTTTGTTTTTTTTTAAATAATTTATTTTTCTTATGTCATGAAAATGATCAAAAAAGATCAAAAAAGATTTCATCAAAAAAGACTATCTTTTGCCACTCACTGTCCCATCCAGTATGTTGGTTTGCAAAGCAAAGACGCTGGTTCCTGTGTGCTTCCTTTAACGAAATAGTTTAAAAACCAGGCATTAAAAATCTGGATATTGACTTCGTCTTTTATTTTCAAGAACTTTCCTTATGCAAAGTTGCACAGATTTGACATGACATCTTTCGTTCTTTCATTTTATGTTTTAGTTTGAGAACATCTCACATCTGACAAATCATGATATAAAGAAGGATCATCGAAGTGGAAGGGGCCAAAATCCCAATAAATAAATAGAAATCTTAGTTATACTTATTTATTAACGATGCAGATTTAACATGGCTTAGAAGGCACTGTTACTACATTCCTCCAGAAAAGAATGAAGAAACGAAGCCGACTACGTATTATTAAGCAAAATAAAAATACTTGTTGAGTGTGCTATACAGGGTGCCCCGAAAGTGATTGAAATAAAAGGAACGGTTGGATTCCTTGATCAAGCCCTATCTCTAAACTCCTACAGCTTCATAGGAGGGCTTCACAGTGTGAATTGGAAAAAAGTAAAGTCGTTTTCGCTTTGATCAAGGAATTCAACCGTATCAATCATATCAGTCACTTTCGGGACACACTGTATATTACGTTTAGCAACAAGTTAGAAATAATTGCCTAACATATGTACGAACGCTAATATTACAGATCATACACAACTTTTTTGATCCATCTTTCAAACCAATGTAATAGTTTTATACATACAATAGTTTTATGTCAATTTTATATCAAACGGTTTTGAAGAATTAACAAATAAACTAGAAGTGACTCAGTTCAATCCATTATGGGTTAGAGCCCACATTTTGATAAAGCTTATATAGTTTATAATAATTCGTCTGTTTTTAACAGTAAAATATAGTTTCAAAATAACTGCCTGGATAGAATATAGTCATTATCACTTAAAGTGCATTTATGAATTTCCAGAATTTCGGTGTACCTCACTATAGATATACAAAATATAGTGGCATTCAGAGTAACTGAAATAATTCCCAAAGACAATTATCATTATACGCGAAAATCAATCACTTAATAAAATCGATATTTTGAGTAAGTTCTTGTAATTCGCTAGCACTGTCGCGTCACGATTGAACGTGTATATATCGGCCTAGCGAATTACAACATACAAGCAACAACTCGAATTAAAACATACCCTTCTTCAAAGACTATACAAAATAATAAAGCTTTTTTCAAGCTTTACAAGAAACATCTGCACAAAGATTATAGTAAACTTTGGGTTGGGGGAGATAAAAGGAAAAATCTAATTAATTTTATAATGATACTCTCTTGTGACAGTCACCAATAATTTCATACTTTAAATTTAAAGAGTATCTGTATGTGTGTCATCAATAAATATTTTTGGTTGGTACATATTTCAAGATAACCAATTACAAGCTGAGATATCACAGCTATTGATCAGAAAAGTTTTTGTCAAAAGCTTCGATTTTCGAAATTTGCGAAACCAGGTGATGACTGCCATGATCAAGTGATCGCATATTTGACTGAATATTTGCTCTTTAGTGTTGAGATTTTTAACTTTGTTATGTCAGCAATACATCTACACATTTATTAAACTTTTTGATACAATTTCAGAGATGTGTACTCGTATATCCAATTGTCTAGTAAACGTGAGCATTGACAAGGTTACTACTGTACATTACTTTATTCTATTTTTAAATGTGAATTCTCGATTTCAACTTTAATTGATCATTCATAGAAAATTCTAATCAACTCGATGACGTTTAAATTTATTCTGATTGTATTGGGAATTACGACAATTCGAAATGATTTATTATCATTTCGAATTGTCGTAATAAATTAAAAAAAATTTTATGATCATAAATTTCGTAATTAAAGTGGGAAATCTTAACTGATAAAATTTTTGCTAACTAATTTATTCCGCTGTGGTTGACTAATTCTTTTCATTAGATAAACGCTAGTTATTGGGGGAATACATGAGTGCATATTACATTAAGAGGCGTTTTCATTTTGAATGATCATCGCGGGTGGATAATAAAAAATAATTTTTTCTATTATCATTAGTGTAGAGAAAGTTTAATTCGTTTCGTAGAGGTTGCAGAGAGATGATGCGTAACACGGCCAATGTTGTCAAACTTACATAAATCAACTATTACATAGTATGTATGATATTTGGTTTGTGGCGCACTTTTTTCTCTCTTAGATAGTTCGATAGTATGTCAAGATCTTACACGCAGTAATGTTAATATGTTACTTGGGGGTATTTTTGTATGATGTATAGATCTAAATTATGATGAATAGATAGAATCAATTAACGTTTAGTCAGACACTTTATCCAAAAGGAGCAGTTTACAGAGAATATGGTTGCCATTGTTGTGAAAAAATGAAGCTGGGAAGTTTTTCGTACCGAAAAATATGGGTTTCAAGGGCTTTGGGTTTCAAGCTTTTGAAACGTAGAATGGTTGGTAAAATGAGTGCCGAGACCATCTCTGATGCGTTGCTTTCGAATACCAATTCGCTGGTGTAAATTGTCTTTTGATTTGCACTTGAATTAAACACAAATGTTTTGTTTGTTTACATATTGTTGAACCGTAAAAATTTTTACATGAAAAAAGTACCAAATTCTTATTGTTTTAACATCTTGTTAGGCGAAATTCTTGTAGTGCAAGTATTAAATATTGCAATATATTTATATGTTATATATATATATTTATGCAATATACTATATATATATATATATATATATATATATATATATATATATATATATATATATATATATATATATATATATATATATATATATATATATATATATATATATATATATATATGTATATATATATATATATATATATATATATATATATATATATATATATACATATATCCGTTTTGTACTTTTGAGCAAAACCTAGATTTTTTCTAAGCTTCTAGTCTAAAGCTAGGCTTCTAGAAGATGGCTTCCTAAGAGAATGCGATGAGTATATGTTTGCCATATACTGGTTTCAGTATTGATTCCGAATACTACAAATGCTAAATTGAAATATATTTAATATTCTAAGCTATATTGCAATAGTGTTGCTGGAAATTTGAGATAACTCATACAACGAACGGTTGGAATATCTTAAATTGTACCTTAGTAATTAATTGCTGCGATGCTCTTTATCGAAAAATAAGCATTCTATTGTTAAATTAAAACCATGTGGTGGAAATTTTATGATTTATGACAATTAAAATCAAAAAAAATTTTATAACATCTATTTATTTTATGTATGTATAATATGAAAGACAGAACTGGATGTATTTTTCCTACTAGCACTTAATTAATGATATACGAGAATGTTTAGAACTTTCCGAGTTGACGATGCTTACGCGCTACATATAAATTGTAACTATAAAGGAAAAACCGTAATTGATCTAATTGTTTATATACAATGAAAATATTACTACTCTAGTCAATTTCAAAATTGAAAGTCATTCCATTTAATAAATATACTCGTATGGTTAAAGGTTAAGACATACAATTTAATGGTTGCGATTATATCGAACTAATTTAAATTTATGGAGCGTGGCTTTAACAAATAGTAATTATGTCTTAGAATTAAAATTTTTGATTTACTCTGATATGGTGAGCTTTATTCATCCATGAGAATCAAGCAATGTAGCTTGAAGCAATGAGTGCAAATATACGTTTGTTTTGGTACATGAGGATAAAATCAGCCGAGTATGTTATATCTTATCTCTAAGTTTATCATAATTTCTAGTAACACTTTCACTGTCAATTATTTGGAAGTAGACAATTACAAATGTCAAATGGTATTAAATTAATACATCACAGTTTTCTTATACCCTTAAAGTTGGGGTACAAGATTTTTCCATCTTTTGCATTTTGTTATATAAAGTTTACTTTAGTAATAAGTGGCTTTTGACCGTTATATTTCTTCAACTTGATATTAACTCATAATAATGATAAAATACGCTATACGGATCTATATGATTTTTTTTATACATTGTAATGCCCTAACTCGTGCCACAATAAACAACTCGTAATGAAAATTAAATTGTTATCAGTCAAAGAAATTTGCTGCTAATTTTACCAGTCGCGACTGTTTCGGCAACGTTTAACTGAAGTTGATTTTGGTTTTTTTTTCTTGGGTTTTATGTACGCTAATGATCAACCTATAGTTTCGTTGACATTTCCAACAATCTAGGTTTTGATTGAAGCGGGTCGTCAGCCCAGTGATTCAACCACATTAAGTCACCTTCTACAAAAATCTCTGGTTACTGTGGTGATATCTATATGAGTCTTATGTTCACAGAGCTAAACGAATTGATTAGATTAAAATATATTAACTCTCTCACCTACACTCACGATAATAGTGTCGGAGAGGTTCAAACCATGCCGCTGGCAATGTAGTCTTAAATCAGTCTTAATCCATATACGTCAGCTTGTTAAATCAAAATATCTTGTAAATTCATGCTCATGATTTTTTCAATCCTGAAATCTGACACTAATGCAGTTTCGAGCATGAAATTAAAGGGCAGTTAGTACGTTGGCTCCAGGGCGTAGTGATCTGGGATTTTCTAATGTTTTACAACGATATGAAGGGCAGGAAATTGATCGAAACCGATGCAGTCTGAAAAACTTTAAAAAAACTTATAACCATCTGTGGAAAAACACAATTTTGTTTTCGTATTTGTTTTTGATATTTGCCACCAATTCTGTGGCAATTCAACATAATCACTTAATATCACTTAAGTGGTTTAGCCAAATTTTATTTATTATTGTTCGTTTTCGCCCCTTTACTAATCACACCAATTTTCTCCTAATTCGCTTCATTTTTCCCCAAGTTATGACTTTTTGAAAAAACCACTTAACTACAATGCACTTCATTAGGATTTTGGAAAAATCACTTATTTCGCATTTTTCAGTTGAGCTATAATATTAAATTGTATTTAAATGAATATAAAAAAACATCGAGCTAGAAAAATAACTTATAAGTACTTAAGCGAATGGTATTTTTATATAAATAGTGAAAATAAAATCGGAAAAAAAACTTAAGTGACAATATGTGTTTTTACCAAATTTCAGTTGTATAATAAAGTTTGTATAATAGCACTTAAGTTATTTTTCCATAAGCAACTATAGGTGAAAAATCCGTTAAATCAATTTCACAAGCGTTACTAACTCAGTTAAGTGATTCTTCCATATAGTCAAAATAAATAAAGTGTGAAATTAAAGTAATTTAAGTGATTATGTTAAAAGTCATATTTACTTTAATTTAATAATAAGTGTTTTTTCTTGATGTGTTATAATAATAAATTGAATAATCTTACTATTGAATAATCGTACTAATAAAGTAAACTTTTTGGCCCGTGTAAAATATAAATTGCAATAAGACACTATGTTCAGTCGAGGGAAAAGAATGATACTGTTAGCTAAAAAAGCTAATCAGCCAAGTACTCAAATAAATTTAAAAGTGTCAGAATTAGATCAACATGCTGTAAAAATGAAAGTGTCACACTTAGACCAACGTTCTGCAAAAATGAGAGTGTCAGACTTAGATCATTGTTCTGTGAATTATGACCAAGAGGAAATGCGAGAAAGCTTAAAATTAAATATAGCAAGTAAGTTATTAATAAAAATGTGTTATACTGTATTAATATAACTAAGACATATTTTGTAGATAGTGAACAAGCTCAAATTCCATTTTGCGCTTCTTGGTTTACACCACTAGGACATGGTGAATCATCATCAAGCTGTGTTAATGGAGAGTGTGTGACTGAAAGTCAGTTGGAACGTCTAAAAAATGTATACTTGCCACGCGATGCACATGACATAAGCATGAGTGATTACGATGATTCTGATGCTGACCCAAACTTTGTTCCAAGTTTTTCTGATGTTGAATCAGATATAGATAGTATGGCAAAGCAAATCGAAGCAAACATTGAATCAGACCAACATGTTCCAAGTACTTCAAAATCTGTGTCTGGTCCAAATTCAAGTAGCGTTACGGTTATTACGAACTCACTAGTCAATATATCAAATATGGCTGATAGCACAGGGGAGGTTGATGCAAACAGTGAAACTTTGAATAGGAACATTCAAAGCTCCTCGACATCTGCAATTCGTCAAAACATAAAGAAATGTCGAAATTCTGGAATGAGGTATACAACCAGCTCACAAAAAATAATTAAGGCCAGAGAGTGTACGTCTCTGCAAGTTTGTCGCTTTAATTGTAAAAATAAGATTTCTTTTGAACAGCAGAGGGAGATTTTTAAGAAATACTGGTCCTTAGGAAATTATAAGCAACGTATATGCTATTTGGCGGGCCTAATACAGATAAACCCTATCAAAAGGACCACTGTTATCAAAACATCTGTTATCAAAGTCGAAGGTCAGGCTGAATAGTTATACCTACCACGTTGAAATAAATGGAATTCACACAAAATTGTGTCAAAAGTGTTTTAGAAAAACACTTGGTGAAACGGATAATTTCATTAAATCAGTAGCAAAAAAAAAATTGGAAAAAGGTAATTTAAACGAGTACCTAGCAGATCGCAGAGGAAACGCAGTGCCTCCCAACAAATTGGATGCTAATAAAATTCAGGAAATTAAGGCACACATTACCTCATTCCCTGCTTACGAGAGCCATTATACACGAGCTCATACATCACAGTTATATCTGGAGTCTGATTTAACATTAACAAAAATGCACCAGCTCTATTCTACCAGTCATTCAAAACCGGTTTCAATTTCAAAATATTCTGAAATTTTCAAAGGTTAGTAAATTGTTGATTAATTGATGAATGAAATAATAGTTACTTTAATTAATATACCATTTTATATTGTATTTAGAAATGGGAATCAAATTTAGAAAGCCAAAGCTTGATACATGCAATAAATGCGAAACTCTTAAAGTGCAAATAGAGGGAGCATTAGATGAAATTGTAAAAATGAGGTTAACTGACGAGCAACAGAAGCACCATGAGAGTGCAACACAAGCATACAATGCAAAAAATGTCGACAAGGAAACTGCAGTGTTGTCGACCACAACAAAGGTTTTTACATTTGACCTACAGCAGTGTCTTCCGACACCTTTTCTCAAAACATCAGTCTCGTTCTATAAACGCCCACTATGGACGTATAATCTAACAATTCACGACTGCGTCACCAACAACGCTTTTTGTTATATGTGGCATGAAGGAATCGGAGGAAGAGGTGGGAATGACATCGCGTCCTGCGTTTTCGAACATTTACGAAGCATACCGGAAACCATTAAATCCATTACATACTACAGTGATTCGTGCGCAGGACAAAATAAAAATTCTTATATAGCCGCCATGTTTTCAGTTTTGATAAAAAATTCACATCTAGACGAGATTAATCATAAATTTTTAATTCCGGGTCACACTCATATGGAGTGTGATTCGGATCAATCTATAATAGAGAAAAAAAAGAAAAAAACCAACATGAAAATACACCATCCTCGGGATTGGTTCAACTTTATTAGTTCAGTTGGGAATAAACGAAATTTTTCAGTGATAGAGATGGAAAACAAATTTCTAAATTTTTCATCTATATCTAAAAGTAAATTCTCCTTCCGAAAAACCGATATAAATTTTACTGGAAAGATGTCAAATGGATGAGGTATACACGGCAATTCGGCCGTATATATTTCAAGTGTTCACACGACGAGTCAGAACCTTTTAAGGAACTCTTAATTTCAAAAAAAGGCGTGAACCATGTAGGTATTTCAGACATTCCAAAGTGCTACAATGGTCCCCTTAAAATTAATAAGTCAAAAAAAGAAGACCTAATTTCTATATTACCATTGATAAATGAACAATTTCATTCATTTTATAACAGTCTAGAGACCGATGAATGTATAAGAAATATACATCCAGATCTTACAGACTCTGAAGATGAGTAAAATTGTATGTTACTATTAAAAAATTTAAGATTTTTGTTATTTGAATTAATATATTGTGAATTATTTTTATATTGTTTTCTTTCAATAAATAGATTTATTGTTTCATTTGTTTTTCTTTTCCAACAGTTTTAGTGTTGTGTTCTGTTGTCATCGTTCTAGTGTGATGATAAAGAGTATAATAAATTTAATGCATTTGGTTATTTGGGACAATGACTTATCTTTATTTTGCTATGAGGAAAATCATTTGGAAAAACCACTTTAATCACTTAAGACAACATTTCTTTAAAAAAAAATTTAACATAATCACTTAACTGTAAAAAACTCTGATTTCCCTGGAAAATGAAAAGCAAATCATAAAATAGGTTTTCTTAATCGATTAATGATATTATTATTTGTAACTATAGTTTCTCCTTTCTAATTTTATGTCCATGGTTTTTTTCAAATTTAGAATTAAACTTAATTTTATTTCCCCTGAAAAGTACACTATTTTCAGTTAAGTGATTATGCTGAATTGCCACAGAATTATCATCCCGCGACAGAAAATTCCGTTTTATTCCCACCGTTATTAAAATCAGTTAAAATTCCGCAAGGTATAACAAAATGGCCAAGAGAAGCTTGATGAAAAGTATATTGGCAATAAAATCCGCGAGAAATTCAGAAGCTAAATGAAAAGTCGTTGTCTTGGAAAAGTGACCGCTAATGAAAATACGAACTACTATGGAATTCAAACAAAAAGTAAAAAATCCCATGTGCACAGACTTCTCCTATCAAGCGAATTGATGGGTTAGGAATAAGAAATCAAAAGCTGATGATTCATCTGACTACTATTTTCAAACCGAATGAGACTGAATCGGATATTATAATCGAAAATGGAAGCAAAAATTATGAGAGTAGAATTCCTCTAAAAATCAAAGAAGTTATTAGGAAATTAAAATTTACTTTGAGGTCAGCAAAGGCTCCTGGATATGATCTTTCAACGGGAGATATTTGAAAGTAACTGCCAAAGAAATCTATCGCTAAACTATCTCATTTGCTTAATGCTGTTATCGGATTACGGCAAGTCTGCCTGGAAAATTGCGGAAGTTATTATGTTACCGAGACCAATGAAGCTTAATTGAATCGGAATGACAGATATTATAGAAAAGTCGTTAGAAGATAAACAAATTAGTTCAACCTTATTTCTAGATGTGGCAGCAGTTTTCAATAAGGTATGGCACGCGTGTTAAATACATAAACTACATGTTATGCTTCCGGGACTAGACATTGATCTTTTGAGATCATTTTTATCTGAGAGGCTTTTTAGAGTAAGGCAATTATATCTGGACTGAGAGAGGTAAGGACAGGAGTCCCTCAAGCAGCGTTCTAGGCCAAGTCCTATACCTACTATATACAAGTGATATACCACAGTCATGACGTAAGCATAGCAACGTTTTGTGACGACACCGCTATACTGGCAACTTAGAAACTGTGATGGCCAATAATTTTCAATGTGCAAATGAAGAAATTTGCCAGTGAACAAGCAACGAAAAACAAACTTAGTGAATTTATCTCTTCCGATGTCAACTTTACGAACAATCAATTGGTTAACCTGCCGCCAATCAGCTTAAACGATGTGATGATGTCATAAAAGAACTCTGCTAAATACTTGGGAAAGACACTGGATGTAAAGCCTAGATAGAAAGAGCATGATCTAAAATATAGACAATTGTACTGGCTAACTCGAAGAAGGCTAAAATTAAGCATATACAACAAAATACTGATTTATAATCAGGTTCTAATGCAGATCTGGCTATATAGCATTCAGTTTTGGGAGAAAACTAACATCAAACTTCTACAAAACTTCCAGAATAAGATACTTCGAAGTATAGTCAATTCACTCTGGTACATTCGAAATAGTGATTTGCAATGTGATTTGGTAATTGCACATATGAAACACGATGTAAAAATATTTCAATGCTAATGGAACATGTCAATTGGGAAGCCTCTCGGCTATTGGATAATAAACACTTGATTAGGAAACTAAAAAGAACAAAGCTCTTCGAGATCGTTAGTATGTGGCCAGCTATCTACCAACAGACAGGCATTGGTGCATAGCTGGATCAACAGTGACCACATTATGGTTTAGGTTTTAAGAATTCAGTTGTATCCTTGATGGATAGTCTGAAAGGGCTAGTTTCAATATATATTTTGGGTATTCGGCAAATATTCTAAAATTTTACCTAATAGTTTTGCATTCTCATTAAAGATCTGTCATTAAAGTCATTAAGCAAAAAGATTTTTACTACAAGATCCGCATAACAAACAGAATGGTCATGAATGATCAGGGTCTTTGCGAACCATTCAACCAAATGAATTAGTCGTACAAAGGTTTGAAAATATTTCAGAGATGATTTCGATTGCTTTTTATCGAAAAGGATGTCAAAAAGTGTTCCTAAGGCCGCAGTTGATTTCCCGATGCAAGGAAATGAATATTTTGGCTACCAGCAAGATAGTTCTTCTTTCAGTTGAAGGAAAACTAACTCCAGAGTGGTGTTATGTCGATTAACTTGATTTTATACCATCGTAAGAATGACCTACTGCTTCGCACTGGATCTAAGCTCGTTGAATTGATGAGGGTAGGTTAGGTTAGCTTAAGTGACTGCTACATGTTCTATCTGAATGTTGAAATGCTCGACGGTCTATAATGTTGAAATGCTCACTCATCTCATTCAGTGCATTCCTGCACGAGTATTATGGCTATATTAGCCTTGTTTATTTTTTACAAAATGTTGGGTTTCCAACTTAGCTTACAGTCCAAGATTACCTCTAGAAATCTTGCGCTTTGTCTGTAAAAGCTAGTCTCCTGCCATTTAAGAGAGGTGGATCTACTACCGGAATTTCATATTTCCTAGTAAATAATACCAGTTCAGTTTTGGACGAGCTATAATTGCTAGTTCACTTCTGATGGCCCACCTCGTAATGATTAGGAAGGCATTTTGGATTACCTCATTCACCGTGCTTAAATATTTCCCAGAGACAGCTTTCGCTACGTCATCTGCATAAGCAATCCGACCCCCTCTCTCTCTAGCTCTAACAGCAACCTATTGATGGTTATGTTCCAGAGAAGAGAAGACAAAACACTCTCTGCGGAATTCCCTTAGTCACCCGCCTCCTGATGGTGGATTCCCGCAGTTCCGAGATAACCATCCTGCATCTAAGCATGTGATTGATTAACTCACTTAAATTGTTAAATATGTCCTCAATATCAACGAACGCCACCATACAAAACTCTTGCGAGAATAATGATTTCTCAAATGTACTTACCAGGGCGTGCAGAGCTGAGTCCACAGATTTTCCTTTACATAAGCATGCTGAGACTGGGCCCATTCACTAGGCTTTATTTTTGAACGTATATAGATATCCATCAGCCTTGCCAAGGTTTTCAGTAAAAAGGATAATAGAGTTATGGGTCTTAAGTCCATCTGGTAGCCAAGTAAGCATTTACCCGCTTTCGGAATAAAGATCACACTGACTTCTGCCCACCCCCGCAGAATATAGACCAGTTTTAAACACTCCTTGATGGGAGAATAAGCTGGAATAATTCGATCAGGACCAGTCGATTTATACCCATATGTGCCTATGGTATCCGTTTTTTGGTTACGTTATTCTCTATGCGCAGTGAGCGTGCTTCTCGATGAGAACAAGTCTCTGTCGAGTCGCCGAAGCTTCCTGGAATGTGGGTTTCGATGAGAATTTTCAAATATTCCCAAAAGAAGCAGTCCAGAGGATTAGTAGACAGTATCTTCCTAGGACGAGACGACTCGGCGACTTCGTCCATTTTATCGCAGGAGATCCTCCATGACCTCCTTTGTGACTTCCTCAATTCTGTTTTGTATACTTTGAGGTTCTCCTTATAGGAGTCCCAGTCTTGAGCATTTCTCGTACTTTTGACAATATTAAAGGCTATCCTACTCGCCTTCCGGTAGGTCTCCAGTTCATTGGACCACCATGCATTGATGAGGGTATTAAATACCACGTAAAATAGCGCGTTCGTGCCGAGTGCTAAAGATTTGTTTTGGAACATTGCGTAAAGCTGTAGTGGAAGAGTGTAGCGGAAAAGAATAATATAATAAAGTTTTCTTGGGGAAATTTATGATTTGTTGATGTTTTAGTTAATCATTCGAAGAAACAATTAATCTTGGAGACTATAGAGAAAACTCAGTGTCCGTAGATTGCGTTTCAGGCAAACTAATATCGCAGTGCTGACGTCATAAGTTCCAATTAAGGTTAAAGGTGTGGTATTCTTTGTTGAATTTTATTAGCACTGGATTTGTTACCTACTTTAAATTTTGTTGAAAATTTGTTGATGGCCCACGCCATCGTCGAATCTCTTGTTAGGTAATTCCAGGATTTGGTGTTAGCTAAAGAAGTTATGACCACTCTAGCTCTTCAATTGTTTGAGGCTCGGGAGTAGAGCTTTGGAACGTTAATGACAGTTGGAATAGTGTAAATGTCTTAAAGTGCATATGATTCATCTCGAATTCTAAATCTTATCAATTCTACTTCTCTGTTCAATTTAAATCATGACGTGTTTACGTAAAAAATCTTAAACAAAGCAATTATCATACAATTGTTCAAGACAATACAAAATTCTTAGAACACATCAATTCAAACATTTAATTTTTGCAAGTTGGACAGACAACATCTATTTTGTGTCGTTTTGTGTTAAAATAAATTTAAGATTCAATAGATGTATAGTTAATTAAGTGCTAGTGTAAAAAATAGTAAAACAGTGGGTTCCTATGAATCGGATTTAAATTGGCAGTCCAATTAAATCTTACTTCATTTCATCGACGGAAATTTGTATTTAAAGGTCTCACAATTATTAGTCTGGTGAATTGTCTGTTTTGTTACTTAACTGAAAGCATATATAGTGTAAGATCACGTTTAAAAAATGGACACAAAAGTTACAGTTTTAAGTGAAGATAGAGTGAATTTTAATAAGATCGTGAACGAACACATAGCGCGGCTGGATTTTAACGACGATGCCTTTTACATATGTGATTTGGGCGACGTTTACCAAAAATATAAACACTGGGTGGATAAATTACCAAAAATTAAACTGTTTTACGGTAAATATTTACAAACCCCAACAATTAGGCATTCAAAATAATTTGTGTGTTAATTTACAGCTGTCAAATCAAACGATAGTGAGCCCGTTTTAAAGCTATTCATCTCGCTTAATATGGGATTTGATTGTGCATCAAAAACCGAAATGGAATTACTGTTGAAATTTGGAATATCATCCGATCGGATTATTTACTCACAACCTGTTAAAATGTTATCACACCTATTAGTGGCAAAAAATAACGATATCCGATTGACCGTTTTCGATGGGTACGATGAAATTATGAAAATAAAACAACATTTTCCGGCTGCCCGACTATTGTTGAGAATTAAAATGGACGCGACACATAGTATGCATCAACTTGGTATTAAATCGGGTTGTGATCCCGATACGGATGGCAAAAAGTTGATCCAAGCTGTAGCAGAAGAAGGTTTAAATTTGGTTGGAATTATGTTTCATGTTGGTACCGGGTGTTTGGAAACAGAAATATTCGATCGATCGCTACAAAAAACACGAGAACTATTCGATTATGCAAAAGAGTGTGGTATAATATGCACGCTGGTCGATATAGGTGGCGGGTTTCTAAGTGAAAAAAAATATATTCATATTTTTAACGAAGCCGCCGACACTATAAATAATGCAATCGATAAATATTTTGGTGATTTGCCCGATGTTGAATTTGTTGCGGAACCGGGACGATATTTTTGTAGTGAATCGACGATATACGCCAGTCATATTCATTCGAGACGTGTGTTACGTGATGAATCGGATGATATCAAGGAAATAATGTACTATTTAACGGACGGTATCTACGGGCCATTTAATATACATTCACATCGTAAGGATCCGGAGACTATTAAATTGTTGAAACCGGCAAAGGATTCAAAAACATATAGTACGTCGTTGTGGGGGCCAACGTGCAACAGTCTCGATGTTATTTTTAAAAATATACAACTTCCCGAACTTTTTCTTAACGATTGGATACTTTTTGAGCACTCGGGATCATATACGTTCGTAATGGCTAGTGAATTTAATGGTTTTGAGAAAGCGCCAGTTTATTTTTATATAACCGATGCACAATGGGAAGAAATTAAAGATAAATATAATTTAGTCGTTAAATTGGATTAATTTTTTTTGTGTTATCGAGTTAATAAAACTTTATCAGAACATACGTGTAATTATTTCTCTAATATATGTGTATGAGATCATAAGTTCATTTTTTTTGGTGATTCAGTAATTTGTTTTGGCAATGAAAAATTTTCTATATTTCCGGTTTCAAAATTGGATTTGTAGACATATAGGTAGAATAATCTTTTTACATACAAGCACAGATTGGATTTGAAGATCTACTTGGTGTTTATATTTGAAATCAGTTCCAATTTTAACTATATGTCGGTAAAGAGCTGATAAAACATTCAATAGTCGCGTGGGTAATACCCGTTTGTAAAACCCAATAGTCAAAATGGAAAAAAACAGTATTATAGGTTTGCTTCTTACAAGGATAGTCAAATTTTGTGACATTTATTCCAGTTTTTGTGGATCATTAATCACTGTAAACATAGTTGCAACATAGGTCTTGGGATTTTATATGCGATCTGAATCAAGCGTTTATATAGAGAGATTCGATTGACGTTGTTGAATAAATTGTGTGTAATGTCACGAAAACTCAACCAGATGAGAAAATTTGGTCTAAAATATAGCATCATACTTAAGGCCTCATCATACTTCAATGCAGGAGTCTAATACATAACATGTTGAATTTCAGACAGATTAGATTTGATATATTTTAGAGATGCTGCATTATATTAACGATCCCCTATTGTAAATTATATTCAACCACTTAAAGTATATACTGTAAATTAAGGTTAACGATATCAGAAAATTCATAATGAGAAAAATCATATAGTTTTTGAAGCACTTGCAGTTTCAACAAAGATCACGTTTTTATTCATCTAAACCCTAACTAGTTTGAATTGGCACGTGAAATACCTCAAGCGAATGACTATCGTTTCAAGTTTCAGCTCTAATTTATAGTTAAAAGGACAAACCAGATGATGTACGAAAAATCTCTACATAGTGAAATGTAGGTTGTTTGATTTTATGTTCAACTCAATAGTAAAGAGAATAAATATAAAGATGCACATCTTATATGAACCGCGGTTGCATATAAACTAAAATTGTTTATAAATTTTTCTGTTTTTTGGTGATGACAAACGAAATAGGATAAACATAAATTTTTTATTTCGTTTTCTCTTTCGAACATCAGCAAAAAAAAAATATTTTACTATTTCAAAACATCGCTTACTATTTCATATTATAATTCAATTGTAAAATGGAATAGATATTATTTGAAAATACATCTATTCTTATTATAATATGAAATACTAAGCGATGTTTTGAAATATTCAACATTTTTTTTTGCTGTCATTCGAAAGAGGAAACGAAATAAAAAATATATGTTTATCCTATTTCGTTTGCCATCACAAAAACAACTCAGTAATATTTTTAGTTTATATGCAACCGAGGTTAATATAAGATGTTCCTCTTTATATTTATTCTCTTTGTCAATAGTTCTAAAACATGATATTTAGTAGTAGTTTATACTCGCATCGAATCGAAAAAAAACACGGTAAATTTTCATAATTTTGATTGGTTCAGAAGTGAAGGAGGCAATTGCTTCATAGTCGAATATCAGTATATATCATCGACAATTATTTTGCCAAAAAACCATAAGTCATTTTTTCATCTCTAATGTGATGCATTTCATAGGTTTTCAAAAATGTCTACTTAATCATACATATTTATAGCGTTAAGACCTTAGTTTTTTTCAAATATTTCTCATCATTAGGGTTGCCGATATTTAACTTTTGTCCTGTAAAAGAAAAAACCAGATGATGAAGAAAAACCTCGAAATGGATACACACCATTCGAATCTGTAACTAACTGTACTGTAGATGAATAGTTGTTCCCTTTAAGGGGGCATACAAGATTTACACACTATATTCGAAGTAAACCTTATAAGTACGAAATAACATATTTTGGAGTTTTAACTCGGCTATTGCTTATCCTCTGCTAGGGCAGCCCTACACTGGAAAAGCAGTCGATGGTTCTCGTTTTCGTGTTGGAGAAGTTAGAGTTAGAGCGTTTTGAGAACTATTATAACTATCAATAACCAACAGTGAAAATCATCAATCTTGTGCTTCATATTGTATTAATAATTACAGAGAAACCAACTATAGCAGCCAAAATCCCGGGTCCAGTTCTTTTTACGGGAGTTCCTATATCTGTGTGTTTATTGTGCAAAACCAACATGGGGTGAATACATCATTAATGAGATTACATGTCTTCACTGCAACCAAGCAGTTTAAAAAAAGAAATTTTTAGCTATGTTACACTACCGAGCCATCAAATTGACTCAAACCTTAGCGCGAATTTAATAAATCACGCTTTTTCATGAAAATTTATGATTAATGAAAACGCGACTTTAATAGTTTTCTTCGTTCAGCGGTTAAACCTGTTTTTTTCTGAAATGATATGCCAGCCCACAATATGTACGAACCACCACCGTATGAAATGGTTGGTTATTCCATGTGTCAATTGATGTGTTCGCGAGCAAAGCCGAATCACTCTTTCCGGTGATGTGTTGTCAATTTTGATCTTCTAGTGGACCGCCTTGGAGGGAGGTTGACTTCCTTTCAAATATTTTCGTACCGTCCATTGTAGTTTGTATGAGAGCAGGAGATGGATTGGCTTTCAATATAATCAACACTCCAACAGACGCGTCAGAAAAAGATAATAACTGCCCGAGGGATAAATAACATTTGGAAACTATATAAGAAAAGTTTTTGTAGACTCTATAAGAAAAGTTTTTGTATGGCAAAGAGATTCGAGAACAAGGAATTTTCATCAAGAATTATTCAGGAGCAAAGATTTTGTTACGGTTGCAATGGTGCCATATATATAAAAAGAAAAAAAAACAAATACACTAGTTCAGGTTCAGCTGGCCGGTTTTATTTATTTAACACCTAATGGAATTCCCTTTTGATGATACGTTATATACATCATCGTAAATTAGGTTGATGAACTTGAAATTTTTTTTGCTTTAATGTTTATATAATATTCAAGTCTTCGATGTTATGAGTCATTAGCTTTAGTATATAAAAGGTTTATTGGTATTTCGTACAGGGGAAATATAGTACTCGAATTATTGGACAATGTTGTTATTGTTATATACTCACATTATCTACTTTCTTGCATGGTAACTAATGGTCATGTTGGTTGGTAGTGATTCTTATGTATTTGAAAAATATTTGAAAGTATAGATATAAAGTATTTTTCAAAGTGTGAGGATTCCTATTTACATACACGGAAGAATTATTGGTCCATGGAATGCATGATACTGTTGCCTTTTATGAATGTATTGAATTTCTTTGTATATAGTTGCGTTGTATGTATATACCACCTTTATATGTATATACGATACTTCATCAGAACTACGAATTTAGTCGGATTTTTAATGAAAGTGAGACTCCCGTGCGATAAAGTCAAAAAAAAAAAAACAATAATCATAATAAAAATAATATTTAGTAAATCAACAAAAATTGAGATATTCTATGAGAATATTAAAAAAAAAAAGTAAATGGTGTCGGGTACAACCTTATAAGGCACCGTGAAATATACACCGAAATATCGTTGTTGTACTAGCGAACCCGCAAGGTAAATAATAAAAATAAAAAAAAATCGAAGTATATATATATTATATTTAAACGCCAAACATCTTATTTAGACGGGGTCTCGTAGTTGACGTTGAAATTCATTTCAATAATCAAGGTCACCTTAACTTAAGGCAACAGTGTTTCAACCAGACAGGACCGAAAAAAAAAACAGAAATCAAGTCATCCAGACTAGCCATACGGGTTTTTTTTCTGTATTATTATTATAACGGGTGATTTTTTAAGAGCTTGAGAACTTTTTTTAAAAAAAAAACGCATAAAATTTGCAAAATCTCATCGGTTCTTTATTTGAAACGTTAGATTGGTCCATGACATTTACTTTTTGAAGATAATTTCATTTAAATGTTGACCGCGGCTGCGTCTTAGGTGGTCCATTCGGAAAGTCCAATTTTGGGCAACTTTTTCGAGCATTTCGGCCGGAATAGCCCGAATTTCTTCGGAAATGTTGTCTTCCAAAACTGGAATAGTTGCTGGCTTATTTCTGTAGACTTTAGACTTGACGTAGCCCCACAAAAAATAGTCTAAAGGCGTCAAATCGCATGATCTTGGTGGCCAACTTACCGGGCCATTTCTTGAGATGAATTCTTCTCCGAAGTTTTCCCTCAAAATGGCTATAGAATCGCGAGCTTGTAGCGCCATCTGGTTGAAACCACATGTCAACTAAGTTCAGTTCTTCCATTTTTGGCAACAAAAAGTTTGTTAGCATCGAACGATAGCGATCGCCATTCACCGTAACGTTGCGTCCAACAGCATCTTTGAAAAAATACGGTCCAATGATTCCACCAGCGTACAAACCACACCAAACAGTGCATTTTTCGGGATGCATGGGCAGTTCTTGAACGGCTTCTGGTTGCTCTTCACTCCAAATGCGGCAATTTTGCTTATTTACGTAGCCATTCAACCAGAAATGAGCCTCATCGCTGAATTTTGTGTCGATAAAAAAGCGGATTTTCTGCCAACTTTTCTAGGGCCCATTCACTGAAAATTCGACGTTGTGGCAGATCGTTCGGCTTCAGTTATGAAATGTCAAAGCATACTGAGCATCTTTCTCTTTGACACCTTGTCTGAAATCCCGCGTGATCTGTCAAATACTAATGCATGAAAATCCTAACCACAAAAAAATCACCCGTTATATAGTTGTGATCACAAGTTCCAGTTTTTTTTTCTAAGCGTAGTTAGTGAACCTAAAAGTGTATTTAAAATAAGGAAATTTGATTATAGCCATGTGAAATATATTAATCTTATTAATCTTATTAATTAACCAAATTACTATAATAATCTACAAAATTTACATATATATGTATATGTAAATATATGAAAACCAGTGAATTTTATAGGATTAGAAATAACATTATATTACAGCCCCCCAGCAACCTTGGAGTACTCGAAGGAACTGGACACGGTTTGGGTGAGTTTTTTTTATTTGTAAACATCTGAGCCTTTGGCTACCTTTTAAAAAAAATTCTTTTGACTTTTCATATATATATACATATAAAGTAATTTTTCTTTTTATTAAGTATATTCTTTGTAAGTTAAACACCTAGTGTAAGTTTTTTTTTTGTTTATCAGACTTCACTTGATATTATGGAAGATTATTGGGTGGTTCTGGAATAAATTTGTATTTACGAGTACCTAAAATGAATTAAGTTTTTTTTAAAGTGGTGGTGGTGGTTAGACCTCGAAATGCGGATATAAGTAAAGTTCCTATAGAACACGTGGGATTTGTACTATCTCGATTTATAACGGCAACAACAACCCTCCCAGCCGACGCTGCTCAGCCCGAAATGCAGACACGTGTTCGTCGCCGGAGATACGTAACAATTTAGTCTTACATTTGACGAATGTTGAATGACGAAGTTGATAAAAACAATCGATATTTAAATATTAATGTCCAAACCACATGCAACGCTTTTGGAACTTGGACTAGCTAAAGTTTATGGCTCATTACCAGCAGAAAAATATGTTGTGCTTGTAGAGAAAAAAGGTAAAGAAAATTGTTTTTCCTAAGTCACAAATATCGTTAGCGTTATACCACAGATGGAGCATCATGACTTAAGTTGGTGTCTACCAACGCTAATCTACAACTATATATAGTTTACGGTATATAATTAGTTATCATTAAATTACTGTAGAATCGTCAACAAACCCATACTCAAGATTGGAGAAAAATTTGATTTTTTAACCGATTTAGAATATTCTTACGAAGCTCTTACGAATGAATACCAAGATAATCAAAATTTCTCGTCGAGCGCTTGCACCATTTATTGATAAAATTAGAATAGTCGAAAGGTAGAATTTGGAAAGGAATGGAAACGCACTGTTACAGTTTGCTTATAATGCTCGAGCGATTTTCCCAATTAAAACATTGCATTGACAACTTAATGTTTTAAATTTAAATGCTGAGTTTCTAAATAGTAAAAATAAAATTTCTCTAGTCAACAATTATTTCCAATTACATTGTTGTCGCCAAAATTATAGTTTAGTGAAAATGTTGCAATAAAATTCAAATCACATATCCAACATTAAAAACAATTGTCAATTTATTGGGAGGGTTATTATTTTGATGAAAAATCTACAAGAACCAGCTAATAAATTCGAGAACTGAAAATATTAATTTTCTGTTCCCGTCCACACAGTTCCAGCTCAAAAGTATGCGCCTCAACTTACATGGAAGAACAGTTTGAAATGGTGATTTCAAAATAAAAATGAAGCTAGTGACTCGAAAACAAAGAAATACTTAAATCCTACGATGGAAATCCTTAAGACCTCCATTAATGCCTGCGCACAGAAGATTAAAAACAACAAATTTTTCGATGATGCAGAGCGTTGTTTGAAGAACTATAGGAAATACCTTTTTTTCGACTATTTTGAAAAAGGTGAAATCATCAACGTTGTCATAATACATATAACGCATGTATATATATTTCTTAAGAATACCTCAAATGTAAATTACAAAAGACTACTATCTGACTACAGAAAATTATCTTGACGAATAAAGTCGAAGTTTGTTTTAATAATTAGTCGTGACAACCATCTAGTTATAATTAAATAAGATAGCTCTGATATAATCCCTGTATTCGAAATTCATCCAACTATTTTACTTTTTAATTAACACAATATCAATCCAGTCTATTTAATTGGAATTAATATCTTTTTAATGGAACTATTAGATTTCTTATCCAAAACATCATATCTGAATTCATCCATCCCATCTTGAAATTTTTACTTACTATAAAAGTTATTACGCTTTGATTCCATTTACCGACGATGACAACCGACTCATGAAAATATTTGCCGACCAAGCACCTCTTGACATTTGCTTGTAAAAAATGGAAGTATTCTGAACTATAACTAATTTAACTTTATGGTTCATATTTGTGGAAGATACTTATCACGGTTTCGGTTCAAATTTTTTCTCTAAAATGAAACTTTGACATATGTTCAAAAACCTTCACTCAATATAGACATTTTTTGTATAATTTTTTCAAAAAATAAAGATTAAGGTATGAGAAAGATAGCACTGGCTATATATTTCCTATACAAATGAAAATTAAAGTGTCTTGATTGGGTGAAAGAACTAGTGAGGTGCCTACTTCCGCAACGCGATAAATAATGATACTCTCAGATTAATAACAAAATGGACACAACATTCTTCGTCGATTTCGTACTTACATTTCACACTAACAGAACACAATGAATCACTCGGATATTTGAAGTATAGGAAAATTTTAAGTCTAAATAAACAAAATTCTATACTAAACAGGAAACAGATCAGTTGGAAAATCTGATCGATATAAAAAACACAAAGTGACTTTGGATTGGACATGCATTAAGCAAATCACTAAAAATGTATTACAGGTACAGATATTATTGGACTGGCCTATGATTGCATATACCACCAACAAGAGTGGAATCGGAAAATGCCCTCTAGATTACGATTGAATTACAAACTCCTTGACGAGCTTTCATTCTTAGCTCGTATGGAGTCTATTATAAAACAATCCGATGTTAAAAATCCGATCCGCCGCGAATATTCCTATTATGAAATTGTTTGGTCTAATTTGTCAAATGTAAATTTTTATTTAATATTTTCTATTTTATTTTGTTGTTGTGGTTTAACTGACAAATGACTTGTCAGATGAAATCTACTAATAAAACCTTGCTCCTTTTACTGTGGAACATTCAAATTCGACAACACAAAATGAAATTCGCAATCGGATTTTAATATTCGATTTTCGGAAAATCCGATTTCGTTTTGTCTTTTTAGGATCCGATATCAGTTTTTTCACAATTCCATATACTGAGAGAGCTACTGGTTGGTTCAAGCCCGATTAAATCAAATAAAAAATCTACTTTGTCCAAATAGTCAACGATTATAGTTCAATGTCCTTGCAGAGTGTTGATATCATCTTGACCGTTGCACTACTGTTGGAACGTAGAAGACTAATAAAATGTTTGCTGTTCTTGACCAGTTTAGAAGTCATCAGTGGACTGTCCTATAATTTATCAGTTGGTTGTCCAATAAGTATTATCAATTCTATTAGAAAAACAATACTGCCAGATGACCATAGTTATGACACGGGAAGTAGCCTTAAAATGGCAAATCACATGGTGTTTAGGAACTGTCGTCTCCATAGTAATTAGGTTTTGCTTGGCGATAATTTTAGAATTATTTTACACCAAAATCTTTCGGTTTCTTCGCACCATACAAACAAACGATCCGGAATAAAATGTCTTGTGTAAACACAAGGAATAGCAAAATCTGGGGGCCTAATATGAAATAGTTCGATTTAGATTTTTTTTCGATATCGAAAAAATTCGATTCGATGCGGATTTGTCCTAATATGTTGGTTTTCAAATTTTTTCGATAATCGAAACTTTTTCTAAATTCGATAAGTCGCGAATTCAATTCAAACATAAATAATTAAGAATAAAACTTACATCGATATTTTTATGCCAGCATCGGAGTAATTTCTTTAAATTATATTCAATTATTATTATTATTATTATATTATTATAATAAATATATTTTTTAAAGAAAAACTTAGCAGTCGAATTTTTTCGGTGAGTTCGGAAAAATTCGCTGACATGTTTTCGTTTTATAATAGAGCGAATTTATTCGATAACATGTGCGTTCGAATAAATTCGCCTCGAATTTTTATTTTTTAGCTTTATATTTTTTTCGATATCAAATAAAACCGAAAACGAAAAATTTCATAATGGGCCATATTATCGAATTTTATCTTAATTTGTATTTTTATTAGGACTTTTTTGCAATACCGATTTTAATTCCTTGACTGGAGTTTTGTGAAGATTGAATACCGAAATATCGGTATTGCCTTTTCAGGAAAATATTGTAATTCCTACAATCTCAAGTTAAGAAGATAATTTTTTGATTAGAATTTGTAATTTAGAATTATACCTTATACAATGAAAGGGATTGGCTTAAACCACTTAAGGAAGCTATAAAGTGAACTAATTAAATTTAATTGTATTAATAAAATAAATAAATTTAATTTTGTTATTTATTTTTTATTTGATATTTGTGTTTTGTTATCATTTATTTTATTTACATTCATTTATTTATTTTAGATTTTTTTATATTTTCTTTTTTTTTTAAATAATAGACTTTTTAATATTAAATAGTGTTTTGTATTAAATTTTTATTACAGAAATATCAATATTTAATTTTAATAATATTTATTATTTTAATTATAATATTAACTCCTAGTATAACAATTCATTAGTATGTGTAGTATGTTCGAGTATTTAATAAACTACATTTATGATTCAATTATATATATATATATATATATATATATATATATATATATATATATATATATATATATATATATATATATATATATATATATATATATATATATATATATATATATATATATATATATATATATATTCCTTATTTTTTGGCACAAATAAAATTTAATGTTGTGTTTTCAATTCGATTTATTTTGTTTATATACATTTACGATAATTATTTGTTATTAAAAGTAATGATATTTAATTTGCTAATATTGTAACAATGTTTTCATAATTTATTTAGGACACATTTTAACTATTTGTATAATTTTATTTAACATTATTATTATTTTATTTTTAGGGCAACAAATAGGAAAGGCAACCCTAAATGGTACACAAGTTAATATGGGGAAAATATGAACAAAAACTTTATGACGTCATCGTGTTCAGTTTCGAACAAAATAATGAATATGTAATTTATTATTGAAAAATTGTGGTTACCTTTTTATTTGCTACCTTAATTTAATTATGTAATATTACAGAAATTACAATTTATTTAAAATTAAAAACTAATATTACATTGTTTTAATTTATTAATTTAATGAATCTTTAGTTCTTTTTTTTTTATAAAATAAATTAATAAAAATAAATTAAGGCGATCGCATTATTATACTATTATTTGATTTTAATTAATAAATTAAAATGTTTATCTCAATAAAATAATAAAACATTCTTGTTTTATTTATAAAATTGGATTTTGTGCAATTATTAATTTTTATTTTTAAATAATACAAAAATTTTAATAATTTTATTTAATTTAAAACTATTTATTTTTATATTGTTCATTTTAAATTTTTATCTAATTTCGGCGGATTTAAATAAAAATTTAAAATTTTTAATATACAATTTCTGTATTTATATTTATTTACAAATATATATATTTGTTTATATTTATATTTAATTCGTATGACATCTTTAAAATATACATTTATTTATCATAATTTTTTTCTTAATGTTAGGTATAAAGCTTGTACCTTTATAAAGTTTTATACGTATTTTAATTAAATATTTATTGTTATATACAAAATAAACATGACTTAAAAATATTTAATATTTATATAAATGTTTTTATTAAATATGTAAATTATATTATTATTTTATTATTATTTTAAAATCGGCTACCACGATAGTAGCTCGATGAACGATGTGCACCAAATAATATACGTTTGAATGCTTGTCGAAATTCCGGACTAAATATTGTGTATATAACTGGATTGAGAGTTGAATTAAAATATCCGAGCCATAAAAATAGCGATGCTATCGAATCGTTTATTGAGCATGATTCGCATAGTGGTAATAAAAGTGCCATTAAAAAAAATGGCAGCCAACATATAACAAATGCACCTGTAATTATCGCTAACGTTTTTGCCGCCTTACGTTCCCGTTTCGCTTCGAGCGTTTCTTTTCGTTTTGTTACTTGTGATTGCGGATTTGAAATACTTGAAACATTTTGATTTTGCTGATGCGAATGGTGCGATTGTTGTACCGGCGTTGATACTTGACTAGTTATGATTTGATTATTTAAATTTTGATTATTATGCTGGACACTCGGACTTTGTACAATTAAATTTAATTGATTTGTGTTTATTGTTTGATTATTATTATTTGAATTAATAAGATCACAATTTGTTTCTAATATTTGTTTATTATCTACTTGATGTGACACTGTTTTGATTTGTTCCTGTATTTCGATGGGGCCTTTCGCGCCCACATTGTCCGATGGTATTTCTCTTAGAGTCAATTCATTTTTAGCCGATCGAACATCTTCATCGTTATTGAATGCGGTTGTTATTTCAATTCCAGTTCCATTTGTATGCGCTTGACCACCTAGACCAACACAAGCGACACTAGCACCACCACCTCCACCACCATTTCCACTCGAATTGACTATTTTGCTTTTGTGTTCGTTTGAGCTATCTTCTGTATCTTCGACTGTATTTACTGTGTTTGTTGAATTGCCTTCAACGAGACCGAGTGATGAAACCGCAGATTTGCCTTGAGTTGTAAATTTTGATGCTATTCGAAACCGTAAACGTGTTTTTATTTTAGGTTGGATAGCAGTCTACAAAAACAATTAAAATAAATAAATTATTGATAAAAATTTAGATTTGTTTTTATAAAATAATTTATAAGTTTACTGATTAACTAAATAATCAAAATCAGCTAAGTGGAAATGCTTATAGCACTACCCGTAATGTGTTGCCAGATATTATGCAGTAAAGCCAAAACAACCGTCCAAATTGCAGTGGTTAAAGCTGTGGCAGTTAAAGCGGGAGGTACCGGGTTCGAATCCCGATAGGTGCAGGATGCAAAAGGAATTTTTCACCATCTGATTACGATCGGAGGTGTAATGAACATATCTATGAACCCCTGTTGGAGTTCAGAATTTATGGGCCAACCCATCTTCCAGGTCAGTGCTATAGGCTGGCATGGAGCTATGCAATGCGCAGCTGGTTCTACGTAAATCGGATCTATAGCCGTACGTCCTCGATTTGGCTACTAAGGAGTAAAGTAGAACGTAAAAAGACAACCGCGAAAGAGTTGGAAGAGCCTTGAACCCCGAAACAGATTTCATAGTACAAAATATATATACAACATATATCGTCAGTAGAGACCTACTTATTTTAAGAGGCTTTCTAAATTTTTTCATCTCTTTAAAATTCAATAAATTTCATTAAATATACCATTCTGTAATATCTGTGATCTTTCCATAATAATTTGTAATTTATCCTTTAGTATTTAGAAGTGCGTCATATGAGTCAACGCAATCTATGACCATGTGTTCCAAGACTTTAAGTTGCTTTACAATTCAGATGATCTCTAAATTTCTCATTGAGTCAGCGTTGCACTTGTTTTTCTCCTGTAATCGGTCTCGATTGGCCCATTGTGACATCTCCGCCCAGGAGTTAAAAAAGTACTGAAAAGCAGGAGCTCAAGAAGTGCTGAACAGATTGTTCTTCTGCTCCCCCACACTGTTCACAGTTTATGTTGTACAGTTTCAGTCCCGAGATCTGTTCTACGAATGACGCTTGTAATATTCTATACCCTTAGGCCATCAGTTGATCTTCAAATAGGAATCGTAATCAAAAGCAGTGCCGTCTATGGAGAGAATATGAAGGACATGAGTCCTGGAAGTACTCAATAGTTTCTTCTTCTCCTCCCCACATTGTTTATAGAATTTTCATTCGGAACATGCGTCGTTACTCAAGTTACATTGTTTCGCGAGAATACTTAACAAGATCCTCAATGTGCTCTTATCATAATTCAAGAAGTTCTGGGATCGTTGCTCATTTATTGTTTCAAAGTCCAGTTGGGATAGATCAGAAAATCAAATCTCTTCTGAGTCCACCAAAGTGAATGTTAATATTTTTCTTAAAATATAACGTCACTTTGAGAGCGGGCCAGGTCCCATGAAAGTGTAAGCTGCACCCAAATGGGTCAATTTAGCTGTTAACTAATTTCGAAACAATATATAAGCTTCATTTGCTCGTAGTATTAAACCAACCTGATATTTGTGTTTGCACCCGTTCTCAATGGTGACTTGAGATTCATAACAATGTCTAATTGATAACGGGCGAGTGATGTGTAAAAAATCAGACTGGTTTTTTTAATTTTTGACCCGTTCTTCTGACACGATAGCTAACACCATTTACTCCACAAAACGAGCCGTTCGAGAAAATGAACATATTAAGAAGAATTGAAATTAAAGTTTAATCGACCATCAATTGGTTTTAAATGGGAAGATTACTAAAGGAACGAATACAAATATAGGCACGTTTGCGAAATATATACAATGATTCTACGATGGTCTAGGAAATTGTAGAAACCCAACCAAAAATGATTCATTTGAAGTGGAATGACTGTAAAAATAACGTGATGTAAACGTGAAAAGGACTAAAAGGTATTTGAGAGTATACACGATTGAAATGAGCCATATCTGAATTTTTAGAAAAGATTTATTGAGAGAAATAGCCTGATAGTGATAAACCATACATTATAGGCACGGTTTTCAGGCTGAATTCGAACAATAGATGGTGTGAACTTTCAAAATAAATGCTATATGGAGGTTGACTGCTTAATAAGCGACTAAGCGCTCTTAATACTAGAAAGAAGCTATAATGTCGCTATATTCAGACTTTTCCGTTGGACGAGGAAATTTTTGGTGACTATTAAGTGACTATATTATATAGGTTTCTTTCGAAATTTCATAATGACTGATCATTCTTATGATTGGATACCCATAATAAAAGGGTGATGGGTGATATATACCAATAAGTGACTTCTCTCAAGCTTCGGTGAGAGAAGGCACTATAATTCTTGTTTAGTAGTCAGTGACGACGAGTTCGATTATGTATACACCAAACAAAAATATTAGCTATTCATCGAAACGTAAAGAGAGTTAATATTAAGACATCTTGCCTTAGTATTAACTGCCTTTACGTTTCTCGGCTTATGGTCGTTAAACGAGGAAGTGTGTTTATATGGCATTATTTGGCTTGACTATCAAATATTCCTAAATATTTTGTAAGAAAGGACATTTTTTATAATTAATATTTTATATAGCTAACATGGTAGTATTGACATTGATTCATTCTCGATGTTTAGAAAATGAAAATATCTCAATTTCTCATTGCATCACATGTGAAGATGACCATTTTTTCCCGTCATTAGCCTATTGTGACATCTCTTCCCAGACGTACACTCTCAGTCCCAAAATCTGTTTGTTCTTCGAATGAATTTCAAGATAATCGGTATCCTAAAGCTTTTCAGTTCGATCTGGTGATTGAAAGCAGTGCAGTCTATGGGAAGAGTATGAAGGACAGAAACACTCTAAAAACTCTAAACAATTCTTCTCCTCCTCCACACTATTTGCAATTTGAGTTGTTCCGAGTTTTCATGTGAAAAATGTGATTATTCAGAGAATAATGTACCGTGAGAATATCCAGCATGAAACTCAAAGTACGTGTATCATAATTCACTGGGACTGGGATCTTTGCTAATTTATTGTTCCAAATAATATGTTAGATAGGTTGTCCCAGCTCTTCTAGTGCAGACTATTAAAATGATATGTTTTTTAAAAGATAATAACGTCAAGTCGTAAATCGGACTTAGTCCCACAAAAGTAGAAGCTGCACCCAAAACGGACTATACTGGTTGTTAATTTAACTATTAACTAATTTTAAAACTATATATCAGCTTTATTCGCTCGTAAGAAATCAACCTGATAATTGAATGTTTCTAATGAGGACTTGAGATATATAACAATATAATGAGCTAGTGCTGTGTAAAAAGATTGATAGTTTACAGACTGGTAATTTTTGGTTCGTACTTTTGACACGAAATCCAAACTGGTAATAGAAAGATATTGTGGCGTTCAGAGCAACTCAAATAATTCGCAAATACAATTATCCCACTCACGCCTCACAATCAATTAATTAATAAAAATCTAATTAAAATAAATATAAAAATCTAATAGCTAATTCGCTAGCATTGTCGGGTCACGACGAACGTATATACATAAATCGCATAAGTTCGGTAGCATATATATGCCTGATGAAATGGATTTGATCTTTTCGATCACACAGTCATTTAATGACGTCATCATCAGATCGAAACCGGACGAGTTAATTTTACAATATACAAGCAATTAAAACTCACACTCTCAAAAACAAAATTACATAATATTAAAAACTACATAATAGCTAACATGCTAAACATTAAACATTGGTAACCCCAACGGGTCCCTGTTGAGGTGTAAGGGAAAGTACACTCAATATCTTCTCTGAAACACACAAACAACTTCCCAAAAAAATTCATCCTACCTCCGCCTAACCTAATTGTGTCTGCCTTCTCTCTCTATTGTATGTGGTGGTGGGTTGTCCGTTTCACGCTTTTCAAGGTTTGAATATTTCCAGGAAGTTCGTTTCATGCTGCAACAAAGCAAAACCACTTTGAAGTAAGGTGGGTTGAATGGAGGAGAGAGGGGGATGCGGGCACCCACAAATAAAATATGCAGTGGTTCCGTTTCATGTCGCAACAAGCCGCCTAATCACACTCTAATCTAAGTGGGCAAAATCCTTCTCACCCCAACGCATTTACGTTACGGCATAGATATAGTCATGTTCAAAAAACGAAAGGGAAAATGCACTTGCGGGGGGATATAGGTAATAGAAATTTGGTGCGTTCAGAGCAACTCAAATAATTAATCACTCACGCCACAAATCGATATTTCGAGTTGTACTTTGTGTAATCCGCTAGCACTGTCACGTCATGACTGAACGTATATATATATATATATATATATATATATATATATATATATATATATATATATATATATATATATATATATATATATATACGAATCGCACCAGTTAGGTAGCATATATATGCCTGATGAGATGGATTTGATCTTTTCGACCACATAGACATTTAATGACGTCATCATCAGATCGAAACCTTGCTAGCGGTATGCAATACACACAAGCAATTACAACTCGCACTAAAGTGTTATTTTAAATTACATGATTAAAAATGATTATTTTCAAGCGAAATGACTGTGAAAATGGACTAAAAGGTGAAACCGCCGCTGATAATTTGAATGATTGCTACGGTTAAACCATGATCTAAATTCTAATATGATTTTTTCAGAGAAAAAGTCTATGGCACAGTCAGATAGTATGCATTAAGCATTTTTGATATTTGAAACATCTTTTCGCAAATATTTAGCCTTTTCTTTGAACGTGATGGGGACTATTAAGTGACAATTATATAGGGTTCTTTCCTAATTGGTGTAGTTACTAGGTTTCGGGTAATATAAGTGCCTTCTCTCCAGCGTCGATTAGAGAAGGCACTAATATTGTTGTCAGTGATCACTACGACTTCGATGTGTAGACTAAACAATAATATCAGCTATTGATCGAAACGTAAAAGCAAAATTATAATACTAAGACATTTCGCATTTACAGAGAACCTTCGCGGTCCAAGGCCGTGAAACGAGGTTAATAGTGTATTTATATTATATTTGACTTGAATATAATATTTTGTAAGAGCGGACATTTTTTTATATTTACTATTTTATTTTATCTATACTCATTTGTGTAATAAATATTGACATTGACATATCCTCTATATGTTTAGAAAATGAAAATATCGAATAGAAACAGAAGATAAACCAATTTAGTGATTAATATTCTTCTTTATCGCTGTCTTTGTACAATTTATTGTAAACTATACGATTAATCTAGGATAAATTATTGGGCCATTTAATAGACAATCGGAGAACGCACTAGTATTCATCTTGGCCATATCATTATTTACCACCACAATCGAAATAAAATATCAAAGCTAATTGCCTCTTTCTAAACTATTGTACTGTAACGATTTGGTTTGAATGAACTGATTCGTAGATTACGACATAATACTGGGACAACACGTTTATTTTTATTTATATATGAAGATTAAAATTGTTTCATAAAAGATGATTGGAAAGATGAGAAAAAATTATTTTTTTCTTATAAAACAGCGAATCGGGTATTCTTGGTATATTATTCTACTAGACAATCATTAAATGTACGTTGGAACACTGTAATTAGGTCAATTGATTTCAATAAAATTTATAAGAAATTTTATAACTGTCCATTCATTGTCTGATTACTGGAAACAGATTTAACTTATTATTTTATATATTAAAAATTGTGCAGTTTACAGATTTCGACTGCACAGTGACAGATATGCTAAACTTTTTCACACGACAATTATTTAACTTTGCAGCGAGATAAACTTCAAAAGCAATTAAGCATGTTTTGGTTTGTTTCAACCCAATCAATACGATTTATATGTTGTTACCATTATGTACCATGTATGCAATGTATATATCGGAAAAGCCATAAAAAAGTTAATTCGTTTTTTATTGCGTGCGTAATAGCGAATTTTCATGACATTTATTTTTCTGGAAGATGTCTACGTTGGACTAAAGTAATATATCACAGAATTAGCAATTTTTTTTTGGTTGTTGATGATGACGACGGATCAATTATTTAATTCGGTTTTGATTTAATCTTAAATTTAACTTATATATTATTTCTTACCTGATTATTGTTGTTAGATCTTAGAACTGGTTTTGGTCGTCGCCTGTGTATTCGTTTTCTGGCTGTTTGATAAATTTTCCAATATAAAACTAAAATAACTAACAAAGGAACGTAGAATGTACAACACGTTGCAAACACCTGAAATCGATCGATTATCATTATAATTGGTCAAATAAAGTAGCAATTAGATTAGTTCACCTGATACGAAATGTCCTGCGAAACCATACACTTTTGCTGTTCGATTCGTTGCAAATATTCCGGATCTTTCCATCCAAATTGTGGTGCTAATGAAACAATAACGGCCGCAAACCAAACCAAAAAAATCATCATAAAAACTCGACGACTTGTTCTCGAGTGCATATAATCAACATTCGTTACGGCCCAATATCTGAAATGGATAATAGACATATAATAGATGTACATATATGGGATGAAAGGATTTGATGGCATGTAGAAAAACTTTGTTGTTTTTGAAAGCGCGAGGAAGGAGTAACAAAAGTTTCCTCAAAAACAAAACAAATTCTTTTCGTGTCTATTCTTAATCTTCTTCTTTATTCCTCTTCTCTTTACATAATCGCCATTGATTTAACCGTAATTCTTAAGTCTATATCAACTTCTCAAACAGTCTCCAAAATTTCGCTTTTATAAAGGTAATAAAGTTTAACTTTAACTGCATGCGGAGATATTATTGTAAAATACCTTTCCTCTCAATTTTTTTTTCGAAAATAAACAGGAATTACAAGGTGCTAGATCCAGGGTATATGGTGGTATATCTTCATTCTTCGATGCCAGACATCGCAATAAAGTATGTCAGCAATTTCAGTTGACATGATGTAAAAAGTTTTTACAATTCCTCTTTCTTCCGTTTTTCCAACAAATTATTGAAAACTTTTGGTAATCAGTCTTCGGCACACTATTTTTCAGTTACCGTATGACTCTTTTCCAGGGGAATAGCAGCTACAATTTTTGATCGGGTGAAACGAACATCATTACTTTTGTTGCTGATTTTTGATGCTTAGCTTAAAAGAGTGGGCTTACCCCTTTTGGTCTCAATATCATGGACTGATGTTTAATTCGTTACCAGGAACGACTTTAATAAATTTGCTAGACTGCCCATTTTCGAATTTACTATATGGAGGACATCGAGCAGATTTCTTCTTGTATCCCAGATGATTATTTAATATTCGCGATACATCCACTCAAGCACAACACTACAGGCACTCAAGGACTTCCATCGGCAATAGTTTTTTCTGTTAATCGTGGATAATCGACATTTTTGGACTTCATCATAACTGCCTTCTCGAGGTTCGTTCTCTATACAGAAAAATGTCCCGTCTGTAATCTTCAGAACCACTTGGAAAAATGACATAAGTTTACGCCGAAAACCGAATAGAATCACAATGCGAATTTCTGTTTGCATTGGTGGTGGAATTTCGTCTGATGAACTGGTTGCTCTGAATTTTTAAAAGAAGTCTCTTAAAACAATTATTGCGGATTTGAAATTTTTGAATTTTCAAAAAAAAATGTTGAAGATTTGCCTTTTGTTACTTCACTCGTATTATTCGTATCAGTCAATATAGATCAAATATCCCTGTTTAATAATCTTCTGCCCAGTTATGTGTAAACCTAACGCTTAGGTTAGATTAGAATTTGGAATAGTGGAATAACATAACTTTACCGATGTGGTATTTCCAAATGTGGTTTGGTATAATGGCGTCATTATTATACGTATCGTGCCCCATATATTTTCTCAATAGCTCTTGCAATATCCAAGAAGGCTACATAGCAACATTTGAGTTCCCCATGACTGAGTTTGAATAATAACGTGATTTTAATCAATTTTGGAACATGCACACTGTGGGATGCTTAATGGACAATATTCTGACATTGGTGTTTCACTTTTTCCAGGCTTGAGATATTGTGGGATAGGTTTGTTCAGTTTATTTGATTGCGTTAGCCATACATTTGTATGGTATTTCTATCATTACGATCATGTTCGTGCCTTTACGGGCGTGTTAATGTAGTGTTTGATTCTATTTTTTATATCTAAACGCCCATAAACGTTTAATTCGAATCATTCATAGATGCTAGATAGTGTTTTACTCGTCTTCAGATTCTCACCCATTCTCCATTTGTTGCGGTTTTTGTAGTAGCCTTAATATGTGCTGGTATTTTAGGGAATTATTCAACTAAGAATTCTATTCAACCGGAACTCTATAATGGTCCAATTCGGTTTCCCATCTTTGGTTATGCAAAAGCCTAATGTATCAGAAATTTCCATTTCTCATCCAGTTTTCAACTCGACTAAGTTGTTTAAAATCATGTTCTGACATCGAGAATGTTGGAAGTTATAATCAACAACTACTGCAAGAAATCTACTATCCAGCTGACTTATAAAGTTCGTCATTCGCTGCATTTCTGTTTTTTGTTTTTGAAGACCATACACTGCTGATATCAGAAATCTCTTGACTTCTGATCTAAAGATTTGCAGTATATAATTTTGTCCAGTTTCATAAAATATATATTTTTCTTGTAATATTGAATCGTTAAAAGAATTTCTAAATCATATTCTGTGAACAATTGGCCTTCCTGTGTATCTGTTTCTATCATTGCAATCTATTTTGCGACTCAAGGCTCCTAGTTCTTTTGCGTCCCCTACTTTACGTCATTACATAGCCAAATCGAGGACGTCCGTTTATAGGTCCAATTATATGGCCAGCATATACTACTGGCATGGTTGATTGTTTTGTATACATGAATAATGCACTTCAACAGATATTATAGATGTGTTCACACAGTGTGCCACATCTTTAACCACACAAATGGGCTTTTTATTTTTGTTTGACTTAAGTAGCTATACTTAATTATATGGCTGCAATCATGTTTCCGAATGCCTTGATATAATTGAAAATATTTACAATTATTAGTAGTTAATGAAACAATAAATCTAGATTATCCAGGAAAGGGTGAAATTTCTTGATGATTCGTTAGGTAGCATCGTTGAAGTCTAATTTTTGAATTTTCTTTCAACATTGAATTATTTCACTTATTCATCTCACAATGATCCATTCTAATAGTTCAAGGTCATTGGTTTATCTGCAAACACATAAATTGTCCAGATGCGTCAAATCTCAATTTATCATTCATCAAACTCCTTGTTATGTAACCACATCTTTTCTACATTTATGTTATCCAATTTTGTGTCTATCTACTAGCATAGTCACTAGATAGGAAGCTGTGCATCGTTAAATTTTTATAACGAAACATTCTTTAGATGCTTCTCTTTGCTAAAAGGTTCAAAAGCCATTATACTCGTCGAATCGAGGTGTTTAATAAAAGGTTTAATTTCGAATAGCCTCTTTTGACATTTGACAAGTAAAAACTACTTCATTGCTAACAATTTTTGACCGTCGTGAAGCACATTCTCGGTCGCCAATAGTGAAACTGTTGGGACAAGTTTGTGATGTGAAGAATCCAAACCATATGGTCGCTGAAAAACAATTGAGAATATTGCTGTTGTAGCCTGCAGTGTTGAGAAGAACCCAGGTTAGTCGATCTTTGGAATTAGACATTCCACAAACGATGTTACACTTTATTTTGTATAAGGACTAAGATCTTAAGACATTTAAAGTCCAGTTAACACAAGAACTTAAGCCGGTCGATCACCCTAAACGTCGTTTCTTCGCTGATTGATACAAAATTGATCAAAATGATGACTACGTTAATAAGCAGAATTATCGCATTTGGGGCCCAGAAGATCATTGTTGAAAAGTGTCTCCATCCTTAACGTGTCACTGGTTGGTGCTGTTTTGCGGAGACTGCTGCAATTGTTACGGTGAACGGATTACGCTAACGAGCTATGATTAATGATTTTTTATGGCCGAAATGGGAAGATATTGATGTGTACGACGTTTATTTTCAGCAAAACGGTGCACCGTGTCACCTAGCAACGAAAAGTTTTTTGATCGTTTTGTGAACATCTTTAGACTTTTTTCTTTGGAACGTGAAAGATAAGATCCACAATGATCCACAATCGATTCAAGGCCTTAAAAATGGGATTCGTGGAGTTATCGAAGACATACAACCGCAACTGTGCGGGTTGACCATGGACAATTTCATCTCCTTGGGGTTGCAATAATAGCTGTGGTGGCTATTTGAAATCGTTTTTAAATGTTAATGGTAACGTTTCTCTCTACAATGACATAAACATTCATTGATTTCTCTTAAAAAATACTCGTTTTCGTTAATATCAAAAGAAGTCGATCCGCATGGTTTATCAAATAATGGACGTAAAGTGTAATATCCAAGCTCGTTGCTTGTGTTATAAGATTGCTTGTAATATATTTAAACACATCTTACCGATCAGTTGCGATGGCCACTAAATGCAATATCGAAGCTGTACAGCATAGAACATCACACGACGTCCAAATATCGCACAGTTCAGGTCCTAGAATCCATCCGCGACTAATCTTTAAAAATAGAACAAAACATAAAATATAGTAAAAATGTAAATCGAATGTTTAAAACCGAAACTTACTTCATAAACAGCTCCCAATGGCATTACCAAACACGCAACAAATAAATCCGCAACAGCTAATGACGCCACCAAGTAATTTGCTACGTTCTGTAAATTTCTTTCTAATATAATGGCCGCAATTACAAACACATTTCCTATATACAAAATATACAGTATACAATACAGCAAACTATATAGCGTTAATAATATTCATATATCCATCCACACATTACCTATCACCGTAATTAGTATCATTAATCCTAGTATTATTGAAATTACAGCCATTATAATTAATTCACCTACATCTTCATCTCCGTTTAGATTTGTACCATTCGTTATTGATTCCGTCGAACTGTTATTAAATAGTGTTGAGTTGTAGAATACAATAGAATCATTTGTAAAGGTTGTTATGTCAGCATTCAGATATGAGTCCGGACTTCCACTATCGATAAACACATAATCGTACACATCTTACATATAGTAGATATGTGTTTATGGCATTAAGATTTTTGTATGTAGCATAATTAACGTAATCCACCAATTTCCATGTCATAAATGTTGAATGATTATGATTGCAGCATCATCATTATCAGCATCGCAATTATGTACATAAAATGAAGTAAAAAAAAAGTAAAAATAAAAACATTAATTTTTATTCATTATGTATACGAGCATAAAAAATATAGAAGCATACAATTATTATATGTACTTTCTGTTATTTATTGTTAGACTCATATACTCGTATTGTATGTGCACGATTGATTGAGTCGAACTGGATAAAATGTAGATGAAATAACTGGTACCATTTAACCGATATATTGTGACAGTTCTACAACATAACAATGCAGCATCTGGTAAATCATATTCGATGAGTGGTCAAAATTATCATTGTGCAGATAGTCTGCCAGTCACTATTACCTTTTGACATTAGGATGTAAAAAGTCTCTGCAATTTTTTGCCACAAGATGGTGTTGATGCCTGCATATATCGGGCAACACACACTCGATGGTTTTTGCAACATTTCAAAAGATAAAAATATTGCAAAAACATGTCGAAAAATTTGTGAAGTATATTTGTGAAAACGTGTAATTTACAAAAGGTTATTTTTTACATTCTATATGTTAAAAATTATTTTAAATAAAAAACTGATGCGCCATCTCTTATTAAATCGAATACTAACTAAAGCACCATCTGTTATGAAATCTTACAATTTTTCATTAGAATTCATTTGATTAGAATTATTAACAGATTCATTCTGTAAAAATCACTTTAACTAGCTCTGATGAAGGTTAATAAAATCATTTTCCAACTAATCTAAAAACTAATTGATTAGTTTTAAGCGCTTAGAAAAATGTATCTTTGTATAGTTTTATGTAAATAATTTAAAAAAAGAAGCGTAAGCTACGTAACACGTAAATTACATCTAAAAAACGAAGGCAACATCATTCGCAGTGCCATCTGTTTTAAAATGTCAAAAATTTACTGACATTCGCTTTGCTCATTAATAATCAATATAGATTAATGTGTATTTGTAATATCCGTTAGTTTTCAAATCCACATTATAAGTTGAAGAGCTATATTTTTCACCTTCACTCGAGCCAGTTAAAGTGATTTTAACGAAATTAACCTGTTAATAATTTTTATCTAAATCAAAAATTATTCAGAAATTCAGTATATAATCGAAAAAAGAGTACACAGCTAACTATTTCACTAATTCTATTAAAAAAATAGTAAAAACATTTTTTAACAGATGGCGCTTTAGTTACAATTAGATTTAATAAGAGATGGCGCGTCATGTTTTTTTTAAGATAAAATCACATTTAATGTTTTTACATATAGAATCAAATATTTTATAATAACAATAAGGGAAATCGCGTCGATATTATGTGCCAACATGATAGAATTTCGGAGAAGATTAAAAGATGGCATTAGGAGTAGTTGAACGAAATGTTTACAATTTTAACTGCGGTTTTTTTATATTCAACGAATTCTTAACGAAACCAAAAATTAAAATCTGAAAAAGAAATTTAATTTTATGATCGAAGTACATGGGCTTATATTTATAAATAATAATATTAAATAAATAAAACATTTGTTTTTTTCTTTTATTATGTCATTTCATAAAAACATTACTTTGAATTGATAAAAATTCATTCGATTTCATAATATTCTTCAAATAACAAATAACATCGAGTTCAGTGTCATTAAAATTCATTTCATTCACTCCACTTTTCCACTATACAGCAATTAAACGTTTTGATTTGTCCCATAAAACTATCTAGCCAATCATTGTTAATCTTATCACATTGTACGCCTATGCCAGTTTTAGTAATATATATTCGTCGGTGTAAATGAATCGAATTAGTTGAAAAAAAATTTCATATTCATAATCAGTAATGTCGTCTCCCTGACCACTGCAGCGTGTACCAGGCGGAGATAATAGCGATGGAGGGAGCCTTGAGCTGGTTGAGGCATAACGAGACATCCAAGAGGGATATCAAGATTTATGTGGACAGTCAAGCGGCTATCAAGTCGCCGGAAGCAGTGCTGTTGAAGTCTAGGGTGGAATTGGGCTGCCACTCGTCTCTTAACGAGATGAGTGAGCATTTCAATATTCAGATTATCTGAGTCCCCGGCCACTCTGACGTCAAGGGTAACTGCAGGGTAGACGAACTTGCTAGGCAAGGTACAACTATTCAGCTGAAGCCTGAAAGGGCCAATGTGGGGAGGCATACAGCGAAGCTTAGACTGGCTATGAGCAAAAGAGCAAAATCTTCAGCACTGGAGAGGTGGTCTAACACTCTCACATGCGAGAGAGCGAGACAAATGTGGCCAAGGCTGGATTTGAATCGCTCCAGGACCTTAATCCCTCTGGAGAGGAGAGATATAAGAAGAATAGTAGGAATATTAACAGGACACTGCCTTTTCGGTGAACATGCGAGAAGGCTGGGTTTAGAAACAAATGACTTCTGTAGAAGCTGCATGGACGAGAAGGACGAAGAGACGCTTGTTCACTTCCTGTGCTCTTGTCCTGCACTGGCACTGAGAAGACATTTACACTTGGGTAGGTATGAAATGCACAACCTTTCAGATCTTGCAGACATTAAGGTGCGGGACATTTTACGCTACATTAGTAGCTCAGGATGGTTCCAATGGAGTATTAGGGGACAAAGATCCTGTGGCATCACAACGGACCGGTAATGGTCTAAGTGTGCGTTAGCAGCCACTCTAACCTAACTTAACCTAACTTAATCAGTAATTGGAATCATTTTTTCCACCCACCGATGCCTCTAACTGGAAATATGCTACTCTTCTTCATTAAATCGAGGAAGTGGGTTTATACTCATTTTACTTCGATTAGGAATGTCACATCCGATAGAAATTGTCAATTAACTTATTTCTCAGGAATTTTATCCAAAGGGTACTTGATTAATTTCATACTCCATGACTCACGGCCCAATGTTAATATTTGGTTGTACTAAACCTACTCGTATATAAGCTGGGTTGAAATTTTGATATGCGTGAAATTACCGCTGTCAAATATTAGCCTTTGTTTTATTATTTAAGGCGTACTCATAGTGGAACATAAATGAACAGACGATAGTAATTTAAGTCAAGTGGCAATATCACAAATAACTTCAACGACCTTACATCGGTAGTACCGGTTCTTAAATGTATATAAAAATAAACTATTTGCTGAGATGACTTTCATTGGAAATAATTGAAATGCCATTCATAATTAGGTTCAAGTTTATATATTTTTCAGGGACTATTTTTCATAAAATTTATTTTTTGGCAATAAATATTCAGACATTCGTATGGCGTGAAGCAAGAGAGGTTATCCACCTTTTGTACCAAGTTGATGAGGATGCCTTGAAAATACACGGAGAGGATTTTTTGGTCTTTATATGACTAAGTGGGGGTTCAATGGTTTAAACAAATTTTATATCAAGTTTCAACTACTCTAAGATAATACACCGGAGTCTCACTTTGTTTCGTTTCATGAGTAAGTTGAATTTTAAATAGGATATTAAAACTCAATTTTTCCAGAGTATTATACAGATCTCTGGAAGGTTTTTGTTCTTTTCATGCATTATTTTAACCGACAATAATTTATTCAAACTTCGTAATATATCTTCTAATACCAAGTTGCTTATTTTAAGAATCAGAAACATACAATAAATTCAAAACTTGTAAGGGGATTGATAGCCCGAAAGAAAACGGAATAAATCATACCTAACTAGGGTCAGATTTCAAATTTCTATTCGCACAAGTATCGTTTATGCAACAAGTTTTACAAGCTTTATGATCTACTAGTTACACGGTTTCCTATCATAAACTGCATCCATACTCGGCTTAAGTAACCTGATTGTAGAATGTTCTTTATTATTTTTATTATTGTAACTACAAAAATATTTGTCAGAAGCTTTAGAAAATTGCCAAATAATAAGTCAAATAAAACTTTTTTAAAAATTCACAAACTTAAAAAAAATTGTCCTTTAAGCTCATTTTGAAGTTCAAAAAAGTATTCATCTATTTTCAAGTGTAGAACTTTTACACTCTTGGCACCTAGTTGAATATGCAGGCAGTTGGGTTATATTGTTATGGAATGATAGGCCATTGCAGTCTCAATTATTGAAACCATTTACTGAATCTCTTAATGTCCTCTTGGAAATTGTTTATGTCGCGTACAGTTGATGAAAACAATAAAGATCCACGGTCCAATATATATATGATACTTGAAGAACGCCAGAAGTATACTTCCGAAAGTAAAGCTATATTTTTTATTGGCTTATACTTCTAATCTACAATTGTTTTCTAATAAGAGCTTTATGGGGCAAATCGAATCAGTGTTTGACTGAAATTTTCCAATAACGGCTGGTAAATTCATCTATTAGATGTTTATCTGTCACAGACCGAACGCTAATAACTATAAAAATGCTTAGCAGTTATTTACATATTTTTTAAAGGTATATTATCAAGTTAGTACCATCCATTACCGCGATACCATTGCCATGCATACCGACACCATTCATACCATTGCCTCAAACCATTAATAAAATATCATCTTCAAAGATTACTGAAGGATTAACACGTTTATGTTGTTAAATAAAATAAGTTCAGTGTATTGATTTTTGGGATTTGAACTGATTGAAACTGGCACACACATTTGCAATTTCTTTGTCATCAGCGATTTGGTGTGATGTTAGTCGGATAGTTCTCTAAATAGTTTCTAAGTAGTTTAGGAGTGTATTAAAATGTATGTAGGTAGTATGGCTATGAAACAGAAAAGAAAACTCTTTCAGTATATCCGCACGGCGTCTCTACGGCAATTCCTGTTACCACAATGAATATTCGTCTTAACATGTTAATATCCAATCTTAAAAGCGTACACTCAATAGGCTACGGAATTGGATTTCTTTTAATATTATAATAAAAAACATTATTGTTTATGAGAGCTTAGGACCGACTAGCTCGTGATCACTGTTATTTGGGACTATCACCAAGATTTGTGAAAATAATAGCACCATGCAGGCTTACACCAAACACTTTAATACATATTATTGTACTCTCTTACTCAGACATATGATTGTTCAGGCATATGACTTGACCGCTATCTATTTTAAGGGCTTTTTGCTTCAGTAGATGAGTGGTCACACACTCCTTAGCGAGTTATAATTTCCATGTTCTACTGTCACCGTCCTGCTGTCTTAAACAAGCTACACCTTTCATGGTATATCTGAATGATTCATTAATTTTGGCACCGTAAAATAACGTTTGGTCTACTTCTGCTTACCAAAAGTGGCCCACTAGGCACAATATATCACTAAAGAACCTCTAATGACTTAAATCAAGAAAATCGTGGATCTTATCCATTTAAAGTTTAAGAATAGGTTGGTTCGGTCTCAATCCCTCTAATCATTCAATCATTCGCTTTACCAGATAAGACTATTTTCCCAAATATGCACCAGTTATCGTGAGAGAAACTTAGGAGGGAACGAGCTACTAGATCGTTCGATTGGCTTTCCACCCCTAAACCCTATTCTGAGAATCGATTTGCACGTCACAGCTTCAATCCTCCATCATGGTGTCTCCTGACTTCACCCTGATCAGGTATATAATTCACCATCTTTCGGGTCATAGTATATATCTATGGCTTCTTCAATTTGGTTTATGTTCTTATTGATCATATTATTGCTATTTCCATATAATTTCACCATTCAAATAAAACGTAAAACTTGATCCAATTTCGAGTGCTATGTAGCAGTCATGTGATTACAAGATTCGATAAAATTCAAAAATGAAAATTTTTACGAACACTTTTGTGGTTGTTACATTCCTAGCAGAGGACGGTAGATGTCAAAACTCCCTCTTTCTCTGATTATCTTTGTTTATATAATAATTATTTCACTAACTATTGAAATGTCTATCGCCAATACATCGGCACGCAACCCAATAAACTTGTATCGATTCGCGATTCTTAAAATATAAGTGAAACCTATACATTGAATTACATTTTCGTCCCAATTTTGTCATTTTGGACTAACAATCAAACACAACTTTTAGTGCTAATCCTCGTAATACCACAAATAACTATCATACAGATAATAAAACTATACGGAAATATTATGTATACTACAGTGAAATAAGAGGAAATAATTATACCCTGGGTGAAAAGGCTATATTTGAATTTTTTATCTCTTTCATTCCTTTAGCATTGATATTACAATAAATAAATGTTTGTATAATATATTATTAACTCATTTACTGTCCTGAATAAAACTTATCGCACTGGCAAAGAGATTAAATATAAAGAGGAATATCTTATATGAATCGCGGTTGCATATAAACTAAAAATTTTAAAATATTTCTGAGTTATTTGGTGATGGCAAACGCAATAGGATAAAAATATAGTTTTTATTTCGTTAAAATCAAATATAAGAGTAGTCAAATATTTTTTTGCTGTCAAGTGTCATTCGAAAGAGAAAACGAAATAAAAAAAATATATTTATCCTATTTTGTTTGCCATCACCAAATAATTCAGAAATATTTTAAGTTTATATGAAACCACGGTTCATATAAGATGTTCCTCTTTATATTTATTCTCTTTGGCAGTGGCATGAAACATTGATTATGTTTGTATTTCAACTTAGTTTGATAGATTTGATTGAATTTTAGGAATAAAAGAGATAAAGGAATAAAAGAGATAGTAAAATTCAAATATAGCCTTTTCACCCAGGGTACAGTTATTTCCCCTTATTTCAGTCTAGTATACATAATTTCTCCATATAGTTTGTTTATCTGTATAATAGTTATTTGTAGAAATACTACGACTTGGTATGGTTTGAAAAGTAAATGGTTGCGAAAACAGCTAAGTATGTATGTCATTTTCTAGGCTGTAGGACAATGGACTTATGTCATTTACATAGAGAAAGAAGTGATCGTCGGATGTCACTTTTCGAATATATTTAATACTTACATTCCAAAGCTTCTATTTTGGAATTAACTGTGTCAGCAAAAGTATCACAGGAACATGAAATATACCAATTTTTACAACTTCACAAGAGCTGAGATTTAAATTGAGACTTTTTCTTGTGTCATGAATGTCTGACTAAAAAGCTTAGTAACAAGCAGCCGCAAAAATTTTATGATAACACATGATTAGTTTTATTCATCAAACTGATGCTGTGGGTGTTGAACAAATATTCTATTTTATTTTATTATTTTGCTACCATATCTTACTCTGATATCGTTGACTACTTGACATAGTGATGGTTCCATATGTACCATATATGGATGGTATGTTTTCTATTACACGTTTCATTTAACTTTTTTAGTTGGTATTGTGGTGAATCTTCTAATTTAATTAAAACTATTACACGATAGTAAAACTATGGTTATGTGTGCACAAATCCATGTGTATGGTTGATATGAAATATTTATAATATTTCATATACTATATAATCATTAAAAAAATGTGATGTTTTTATTTATAAATCAGTGAACAAACTGGATTCTGGGTATATGTGCTGATATAGAAAAACCACAGTTTTTCCATAGTGAGCAACCACTAGATAACGAACATTAGCTAAACGTTTTGCTTAAACTAAATGAAACATGATTGATTTTCTGACAGCTGGCGGCCCTTTCGTATTCATAAAGAGTCAAGCTATTTCGTTTTTTTAGTTGTTTTCAGATGTAACTAGTGCTAAAGAGGTCAGTATTCAACAACAATATATCATAAATGTGATTCACATTACTGAATCCAATAGGATGTACCTTTTTCAATTGGGATTCTAATTGGGACTCATGCGTTAAACTGTCATGTTTATATGACATTGGTGTTCAGTATTCATTGACATTTTACCATGAATAAACACTTACGCCAGAACACCGTTCACAAATTGTTGGAATTTCTTACAAAAATTATTGTTCAGTGGAGAATTGTTTTTGTGCTCTTCGACCATTTCATGGTGTTCATAATCGTCCTACTGAAACAAACCTATTCCTATTCGTGAAACAAACAAAAAATTACGAATCAATTTTTCATTGTTGGATATTCATCACTCGACTAGAGTTTTGCAGAGAAAATTGCAGAGTTTGGTAAGATTTCTAGGAAGGTGGCATCATCTAACCGCATTTCTTTAAAAATGCAGAAGGACACCGTGAGAACGACCGTCAGCGTGTGACGCAAACTAGAGAGCAATGATCAATGAATTTTTATTGGCAAAAATTCAAGACATTAGCGTACCCGACTTGTGGTGTTAACAGGATAGTGACCAGGAAAACGACCATTGTTGTGCTTGTGTCAAGCACAGGTGCTATACCGTAACTGGGTTCGTACATCATCTAGATGCTATGAAATATTACTGTAAGTTAATTCACGTAATAAATCTTAATTAGTGTTCGTTACTGTTTACTGGTCTAGAACAGTACAAATGTTTTAAACAAGCAGGCCATTTGGGTCTTAATATTCTCTGCATGGAATATTGGAATAGGACGACTGTTCTTTTTTCAATTGGTTTTTAGATCAAGACGTACTGATTACTAGAAGCAGTTGGAGGCATTGGTATTACGGCGCGAGAGAGAAAAGGCGTAGACTTTCGTAAGATTAACTTAAACGATTGCATTTGCCAAAGATGTTTTCATTAATCAAGAACGAAAGTTAGAAGTTCGAACGCGATCAAATACCGCCCTAGTTCTAACCATAAACAATGCCAGTAATTGGATGGAACTATATATGTGGCTCTTTCAATCTTTTTACGGCAAAACAAAGTTTTTCAGCTCCGAGGAAGTATATAGTTGCAAAGTTGAAATTTAAACCAATTGATGGAAAGGCACCACCAGGAGTGGAGCCTGCGGCTTAATTTTTTTCAACACGGGAAAACTAACCAGATCCAAACATAAATGAGTAAGACAGATTAATAACTCTTTCTCGAATCTATGGGTGGTGGTGGGCCGTTCTTAGTTCGTGGAGTGATTTGTCTGATTGATTCCGATAACGAATGAGACTTAAACTTCTTTACTACATGCTGGCAGGGTTATAGCTTAGAAACTTGCAACCTTTTTCCTTCTGTTATCAATGTATGTAAGTGGAGTCATGGCTGGTGGTTTGTCTGAATAAGACACTTGCTTCTTAAATAGATAAATTGCGTTTATTAATAATAAGATTGAAAACAAATCTTTGATGTCCTGGGCTACACACGTGCTACAGTCTATAGTATCAACGTATCCTTCTAGCCTAAACAGACCGGGTTAACTACATAACAGCCTTCGTGGTTGAGATTGTGTATCTTAAACTATATTCAGGTATATGTCATATTCCGGAAACATTTCTGAGATTTGGCCAACATTCAGTTCAGTGAACCATTAAATTTGTGCATATTATAAAATTGGTGTCCACTCAGCACTGTCTTTTGGATTCTGGTGTGTAAATATATGAAGCTTTGTCTCATCCATTGTCACATATCGACGATAGAGTTCCAGTTTATTGCGGTTTAATGACGCCAAACACTCCTCTGAAGCATCGATTCTTTTTTGTTTTGATCGACTGTGAACTCACGCGGCACCCACTTTGTACAAAGCTTTCGCATACCCAAATGTTCGTGTAAAATGGTAAAAACACTACCATCTGATATCTTTACAATGTCAGCGATAGCAATCGTTCATAACCAATTTGTGGATTGTTTTGTATGTTTTCTGGAATAACGCAGCCTCATTTAGGGCGTCCACTGCGCACTGCATCATTTGTGCTGGTAGGGCCACATTTAAATTTAGCAATCCATTTCTCTACCATTTGTATCGATAGAGCAGAGTTCGGATAATGTTTATCAAGCTATTGTTTGGTTTCCACTGTATTTTTTTTCGTGCTTTATTGAAACTCGAAATTCACTTTTTTCCATTTTGTTTTCTAAAACCAAAGTTGTTTCACACAAAACGACAAATTTATTCACGTATCGTTTGAAGGTTAGTACGAAATAAAAATCACATGGCAAAAACCTAGTAAAGGCCCTATTCCATGAGAAAAATTGACTGTCAGTAAACATTAAAATGGGACAATAATATAGATTTTATAGTGGTGTAAGTGAAACAGAAAGCTATCTCAGTCAAACTTGACTGGAAAAATATTTGTGTTAGTGGTAGTGTGACTGCCATAAAAAGTATGAAATTGAATACTTTTTATAGCAGTCACACTCAGCCTTCTACATAAAATTTGTGTAAGACAAAAAATTATTTTTGCACACAACCAATTTTATAGGCAAGGGTCAAATCGTCCATATATTATTTTGGTAAAATTATAATTGAATTGAAATAAAAATCATATTTATTTAGCATTTTGATATAAATTAGCATTGAAAATTCCAAGAATGAATAATTAATGATTTGTTTGGTTATGGTTTCTTAAATAGTGGTCCAAATTCTGCTATAATTCCTAGTAATAAATATATAAACAATAAAGTTGTCTTTGTCTTTTAGTTGGAGTTTTATAATTATTTTATTTTTTGACTGTCAGTCAATTATTCCCATGGAATAGCGCCTTAACGCCATCTATGTGTCATCCTACGGACTTATTGAATGACCCTAAAGGTTCCGGATACTGTGAAACGGAAATCTTTTTTATTATCCACAATAAAAAGACTCTGAATTTTGGAAAAAAAAATATTTTGTCAGATGTCATTTACTAAATCTTATTGAAAATTCTAGAGGACTGGAGTCCTTCCTTATTAAGTTCTGTTTTTTCAGGGTCCTTGATTGCAAAATTGATCTTTAGTTTCAGCCTCTATCACGTGCATGAGGTTAATAATATAGTGTAGATGTGGCATTAGTAGGAGTTAACTCTTACTTAAAATTAAAACAGTGTCTCTTACCATGTTTCCATGTAGAGTGTAGAGTTAGGTTGAGTTGAAATTAGGATATCGTTAAATTTAATATGGCGTCAAACGTTTCCATGAAAAAAAACAGAGTTTGGTTGAGTTGACAGCTTTATATTTTTTGTTTGTAATTATTCATTTTTGGTGTTATCATCTGAAGATCAGTGAAGTTATTATAGTAATTTTAATCATGCGTTCGTTCTTAATAATTATATTTTTGTAAAAAATGGGGAAAATCACATTAAATAAGAAAGTTAAAATACACCGTTTAATGAATAGGAAAAAAAACCTTCGGTCACAAAATCACAACCAAAGTGACCTTCGCCAATTTAAAAACTCTACTTCATTAGTTTCGTTGAGTTAAAAACATTTAACGAATCTAGACCCGAAATTCTGTTTCCATGAACGTCAACCCTAACTCTAACTTGTTTCAACCCAGCATGGAAACATGGTATATATCAACACAGGATATTGATCTCGACTTATAATGGAACTGTTTACACGATAACCTTAAAATACATTGAAAGTACTGGCAATGTATTTTAAGGTCAGCGAAAATGGTGAATGCATCAAAACAACTGTATCCTTATAAATCCTGAGTTTGTTGGTAAAGTAACGACTGCAATAACTACACATAGCTAATATGTCACAATAACTCATTATTTTGCTGTCACTATTTCATCGTTCACCATAAATCTTAATATTGTTAAATAATTAGTTTAAATTAGCTGTTGTTACAGTTTTTAATTTGTTTAAATCTAATTTTTTTCTTATATGTTTCAAACCGAAGATCTTAAAAATAGTATTTTTGTTCTAGTCTGTGCTATACAACATTTTGTAGATTGGGGATGAGTGGGGGTTCATGTATAATAGTGGGTGGCAACTCAACAGTCTTATATACTAATTAAAATCTAGTAATTAACAATGGAAAATTGGAAAATAAATATAACGTTTTTGTGGTGGTATTTGCCGGTGGTTTAAATTTGTTTTTAACAGTGTTATGTTATTTTTTAGATAAATTAGACATTTTGTGATAAATTACTTTTCTTGTGCCTTGAAATAAATTAATTAATTTTGGTTTTTAAGAATTATGATAGTTGAATGATTATATAGAATTGTAATGTATATTCCAAAATATTGGGTTTTATATAGGTTTCGACCATGAGTCTTGTTCAAATGTTTATACGAACAATTCACAAATGATCTGTCAAAATCGTTTACATACAATATACGAGTTACTAAAATGATAATTTGTATATTATTATCGTGTGTGTACATACCTTTGACTGTGTTTGTTATAGGTGCCATAATATCGTTCCGTTCACCTTTAATACTGTTGTCCAATATATTTCTTAAAAAGCTGTCGACACTTCCCGTTTTGCTGTTAATGTTGTTACTCGCGGGTGGAGGTGGTAAAGCTTTTAACACATCCATACTTAAAGAATTATGTTTGTTAGTGATTTATTTGCTTCCTGTATGTACTTCTTAGTTTTGTAATTGATACACAATAAATACTTATATGTTGCTTTCGTTATTTATTTTATGTGTGTTGATTTGATTTAAATAAACTTCGATTTTATCTTGATAAGCTTTTATGTATTATTGCAGTAGGAGATCCATTTTGTTTGTCTTGCTTTTACACTTATTACATGATTAAATAATCAATTAAAACAGGTATGTACATAAGAAAACGAAAACTATTTGGAAATAATAAAATATAAAATTAAAATAAAACAAGAAGGTAAGCTTAATGTTTTTGAAATAATATAAAATAAAAACACAATTAATTAAATTAATAAGTGTACAATTTATTAAGAAAAATAAAAACTGTGTGGGTGGGGCATTTGCCCCTCATATAGTCTTCACAAGATCATCTGCAAATAGAAAAAAATAGAATAAAATTAATAAAATTTTAGATTTATTTACTAAAGTAAAGTTTAAGCCCTAAGACGGTTGGTAAGAAAATAAAAGAACAGAACTTGTTCATCTGCATAAAATTAAATTTAAATAGTTATTATTTCAAATCCTCTATCTATATGCTTAAAGGCCGTAAACGGCCCTAACGGCGTCTCAACTGAGACCTTACCAACTATTTATACCGCATTGACGCTCATTGACCACCACCCAACGAATGCTTTTTACACATAATCGAGTTTTTATGTCATCGGGAGCATACGGCATTTCAGAAATAGCGGCAATATTATTGACTTTTTTGGCAATACAACAATTACCTTCAAATTGAGTTTTTAGTATTTCATAATATTTACTCAGTTTCCATTCAACGTTCAAACAAGATTGACTACCAAGATCAAGGCTGGAATTGGCAAGAGTTGAAATCATATATAGTTTGAATTAAATTCAATGAAGCTTCTAATGAAGCATGTGAAGTTATTGAAAGCACACAAATATGTGTATAAATGGAAAATCATTTATACACATATAGTGAGATAATCGACGTTCCATATAAAACTCCTGAGAACCTAGTAGGCCGGAAAAAATATCTTATTCGATTTCTGATACACTACATTGGTGCACTCAACATCAGGTTGGATGTAACTATACTAGCTAGCAGAATTCTTCTGCCTTGTTGTCGGTATATATGACACGTGACAATTTCACGTTTACTTTGCTTACGTTCTTACTGGACATAATGAGAAGTGTTTTAATGATGATTAAAGTGTAATCATCAATCATTATCCATAGGTACCTAATGGTCTATTGAATGACTTTTTTGGGCACCAACCTCTAACGTTATGCTGTCCCAAGTTTTGCTGCTTGTGATAAGGACTGATTCTGTTAATCTTTGTTGAATGTGTGGATTGGTTTGTTGGAAATGTTCTCGATCTTCTCTCTAAATTTTACTGCTACCACTGCGACGATATCATCGGCAAAGCCAACCACTTAAGCTTCACATGGTAAGTAGAAAAACATCAGTAATTACACATATTTTCGTCGCATCACTGGTTTTATACTTCAGAGTAATCTAACTCGCAAAACGTAATTCAATACCGTCATCCGGGTATTTGAATTAAATATAAAATTCGCAGTATTTCTTGCTGGCATGAAACCATATTGAATCAGTTTTTGCCTGTCAAGCGATATAGATCAATTATAGAAGGTACAATAGAATAATCGTATTGTTATATTATATTTACTAGAATTGGTCCATATCATGACCATTTCTAGACCACAAGGTTGTCAGTGGACAAGCACCGATATTTTTATTGTATATGGAACTAATTCAACGCAACTCGATTGTGTCCGCTACATCCACCGAGTGACTCTGTGATACTTACTAGAATTGGTTTAACTCAAGAAAAAGGCATTGACATTTCATAAATTTCAATAGTTTTGTTAGGATGTTAGGATTTGATGCAAAATTATATCAGAAATTATTTTAAACTGAAATAACTGGGATGAGATAGAAAAATCGAATCGTCTATTGTGATCAATCTAAAATAATTTAATGAAAACTCAACTGTTCTCCGTTTCCATGAACGCTTGAATGACAACTTAGTTCGAAATAATGCTAATATAGTTCACTTAGTTTGAAACAAAACGCTGGTAACGAATAAATAAATGGAAACTTTTCGTTACTGTTTTGGGTCGTTGGTAAACTAGCCGACAATAGATCTTCTTCTGACTATTCATGGAGAAGATTTATAATATTTTGCTGATTCTTAAGTTTTCTTTTTATACTAGTTCGAAATTTTTCAAACCTGATATGGTGATTTTTTGGCAACAAGATCCCAATTTTTATATTATATTATAAGAGAAGTATAAGCTAACCATGACGGTGATCATTTACTAGATGGGTAAGTTTCGGGTGAGTTTCGAGTGCTTTATACCAACCATTATGATGGCCTATTTTATCCTGATTATACTAATTTTTCACGAGTTCATCATTCACCAGTAAATCGTTTTAGGCAAATGTATTCTTATTCTAGTTTTTACAGGTCATATTCTATCTCTTAAGATATGGTTGGGTGTGTAAACTAAACGATGTAATTTACACGGGTTTTTACATGTAATAAAAACTTAACTGGCTCTGGTGAAGATAAAAACAGTCCTTCCAAATAATAACTTTTGGAATGAATATTACTGGAATATAGATGATTTCAAAACCAATCATAATTTTTACTCAATAATATCTAATGTAAAACAGTTGAGTGTTTTACAAATTAATATTTGTAGTATGAATAATTTAAATAAATTTGATGGTATTCTAGAATTTATTGACTCGTTAAATTATGACGTTCATATTATAGCAATTTCTGAAACTTGGATTCAGAGTAGAAATGTATTGGCGTATAATATCAATAACTACACTAGTATTTTTTCCTGTAGAGATGAAAGGGTAGGTGGTGGTCTTGCATTATGTATATATTCGAAATGATATTATTTATAGATTAGTAAATGTTGATAATGGTCAGTATTCTTTTCAATTTATTAGGATTGAGCTTCCTAAATTTGCAGGTACCAAACTTTTGGCAGTTTATCGCCCTCCGGACTCTAGTCTTCACTCCTTCACTAACTTTTTGGAAACTCAATTCGAAGGAGATAATAAACATGATAATATCTTAATTGGTGATATAAATATTCCAGCCAATAAAAAAGAAGATTTTGTTATATATTATAAAAACACATTAATGGGTTTTGGCATGATTGTTACAAACACGAATGTTACCCGAACTGCCAGTGGTAATATTTTTGATCATGTGGGATCCAGTTTTGTTAACATCGATAGTGTATCAACATCAACTATTTACTCTAATTTAAGTAAGTGATCATAACTTTCTTTTTTCAAATTTTCGTTTTGCATTGAAATATACAAAAAGAACCCTTGAAAAAAAAATCAATGACTACAAAAAAGTAAATGACCATTTTGATAATTTTTTACATACAATACCATTTAATGATATGGATCCCATGAAGTATTAACATCCATAATTCAAAAATATAATGAGTTAATTAATAAATTCACCAGAACTAAACGTATTGTAGTCAAACTGAAAAATACTTTATGTACATGGATTACATGTGACATATGGCTTTTGATTCGTAAAAAAAATCAAATTCTCAAAAAACACAAATTGAATAGAAACAATGAATGTTTAAAAGAACGACTTGCTACTATTAGCAAACAATTAAACTTATCCAAGCACTTAGCAAAAAAACAATACTTCAATAGAATTTTGTTGATTCAAATCAAAAAGATTAATGAAAAATATAAATTTCTTTTTAAACAAAAATCATACGATCAAATCCATGCAGATAAATTCCATCATCTATGAAGGCTGCTCTTTCAGTAATACTGTGGATATTGCTTATGTATTTAATAAATATTTTGTACAAGTTGGTAGCTCTATTGGGGACTCGATAAACACCAGTAGAAATATTCAATTTTATTTGTTCTCTTGAAAATTTTAATGGAGGAGGTCCTGATAATGTGAGTAATAGTGTTATAAAAAATAGAGCTTATTTTTTCTCAAATGGTTTGTCTGCTGTATTTGATAATATATTAAAAAATTGGAATTTATCCAAATTGTTTAAAAATAGCTAAAGTTATTCCAGTTTTTAAAAGTGGTGATTATGAAATAGTCACGAATTACAGACCAATCTCCACTTTATCTGTATTTGATAAGATATTTGAAAAAATTATTGCCACTCGTTTGTTAGACTTTTTAAACCAACATAAATTTTTCTATTCTTTCCAATATGGTTTCAGGAAAGGATTAAGTACGGAACTTGCTCTTGTGGAAATTGCTAGTATGATCTATTCTGCCTTTGATAGACAAAAATTAGTTGGAACATTATTCTTACATCTGCGAAAAGCATTTGATTGCATCGACCATGATCTTCTTTTAGATAAATTATATAGTTACGGTATTCGTGGTGTCATATTTAACTTGCTTTAAAGTTAATTAGAAAACAGGAAACAGTATGTTGTGGTTGATGGAGTTTGTAGTAAAGTATTAGATATTAAATGTGATGTTCCTCAGGGTAGTGTACTGGGACCACTTTTATTTCTTATATTCATTAATGACATATCATATCTACCGCTGATTGGTCAAATTAGAATATTTGCAGATGATACTGCTTTGTTTT